>VZRE01010295.1:0-107703 GCA_013396775.1 Cephalopterus ornatus | reverse complement strand
TTCTTCAGAAAGCTGGACCTGAGACCTGTCCTTGTACCTTATTGCAAATGCTGCCGTGACTTATATACACTTTATTATCTACACATGTCCATGCACCATTGGTTTCCAGTAACATAAATAATTCTCAATTGGACACGTACACTGCGCATGTCAGACAACTATGAATCAGCAAGGACAGGCAGGAAATTCACTCTGTGTCACAGTCTTTCCTTCCGTGTCTGCCACCTTGCCAGGGTGCAGAGGTTCCATCTTTAGTTCCTACTGTTTCCAGAGACCCCAGACCAGCTGGGGCCCCCCCCAACTTTCCTGCTTACCACCATTTTCATTGAATCAACTGTTTCCTAGAAAGAAAAAAAAAAAATCTTTTCTTGAACATAAGTAAGGTAACTATTTCTTTGAAATTGTTGGAGCTTTTTGTATTAATGGTTTAATTTTAAAATGATTAATATTTTAATACTGTGATTCTAAATCTAAAGAAAACTATTCAGAATTGGCTCAAGCAGGAAAGAAGATGAGAACACAAAAAAAGAAATCATCCGGAGCTGAGAATTCTGGGGTTTGATTTTTTTTTTTTTCTGTCAGCCAGAATCATAATCAACTGAAGAACAAGAGAATGAAACAACTTCAACTTCTGTTATCCGCTGCTGAATCTTTGGAGATGAAAGTTGACCTATGCATGCTCCAGACTTTCATGAATTTGAAAATAAATAAATCAGAGCAATTTATTAATCATTACTGTAGGGTCATGGTTAAAGCGTTAAATTGAGTTACTATATTCAACTTAATGTGCTCAGAAATAAGCAAATATCTCTTCATGGGCATATTTTGCCAAAGTATTAATTTAATTTTGAAATATTCTTCCTTAGTCTGTAGAGAGTCATATGTCAATTATATTAAACTTCTTAATGTAAGCCAAGTGTTTGCCACCTATAAGATGTTTAAATGACATGCCACATAATTTAGGTTCCATGGAGTCATTTGACTTAATATAGGTAACTTTATCCCCATTAATTGTTTTTTAATAAGATTACATTTATAAATTGTGATTCTGATTTTTTTTTATTCTAGTCTAAAACATCAACAATGTCTATCTGAAGAGCAAATTCATGATTTCTGTTGCAATTAATGACATGATTTTTTTTCCTGTGGAGAGGAGGATCAAATCCTTTGTTATTTTCCTTTTACATGCATTTTTACCCCTAGTGCTTCCTAAAAGAATGCTGTAGGGAATTTCACCCTACAGTTGAGGCAGCAGCTGTCATCAGCTCTTGGTTTCCACCACTGCAAATGAAGTAGTGTTGGCAGTACTTGCTTATAAGCTCTTATTTGATTCATAAATTATTCTGTCACTAATGTCCAATCTACCCATTCTGTTATTGTAATTTGGGACAATGACAACTTTCTTTGTCAAATCAAACAGTTACAGAGACAGTAACAGGCAAGATCTGAGTGAAAAGCAACAATAAAAAGTAATGTTATTGTATAACTTTTGCAAGGTCACAAAATACTTTCTTCATTCCTCCCAATACCTTTTTCTGTTTTGCCACATAGCTGTGTTTGCATAGGCAGTTATATTTCTCTTTGTGGAAGTACTCCAGGTATCTCCTGATATGTGAATGTCTTAACAACACCCAGGGCAGTTTAATGCCTCGTAAAATTTATTAGCCATCATGTAATGTTATTCATTCAGTACAATACTAGAACCAAGACCATCAGTCTCATAGCATAAGAATTTATCTCATCTGCTAATGGCACAACCCATATGTAGGTTTTATCTTGAGCTACTGTTATGCTTCAGTATTCAGGTTTGTAAGCTGAATTATTTTTCTTCCTGACTGTAAAACCATTAATTACGTATGTATGATAATAGATGAATCTACAGTGAATACATCATAATCTGGTGTAGTTACTCTAAACAATTTAAGATGAATAGCAACAGAGTCTCAGGAATACTCATTCAATATCATGTTACATCTCATCTCTTAATAATGCAAAAAAGGTTAACACTTTGTTTTGGTCCTCAGGCTTCTGTAGGTGGTCTGGAGATAAAAAGACTAAATAATTGTTCTATTTTTGAGAATCCATCAGGTTAGTGGTGGCTGGAGTGCGAAGTTATGAATGAGTCTGAGAGATCTTTTCATTTGGAGATGTGAATTTTCTCATGAGAGGGGTTTAAAATGTGAAACTTTCAAGGGCTTTTCACACCATATTTTTTATTTCGTTCTGTTACACAAAAAATATAAAAACATGGATGCAGTGAGCTGCTGAATTAAATTTCATCACTATTTTTTACTTCACTGCTATATTAGAAAGGCAAAAAATCACATTATAAAGGGGTTCTGCTTAGTTATCTTTAAAAACACAGAGTAAAGTAGTATGTCACCAGGCTATTACACTACTTACTGTAGTAGAACTACATACAACAATCACACTGAACATAATCCCAGCTCCCATCAGGACAGGGAGATTGCTTCTTTCGATAGTTGCTTGTATCATAAGTTAACTCTTCATAAGTTTCAGTTAACATTATACTTAGAGCTGTTTGAAAAGACTTTAACAACATAATCCTTTTTTATTTGGGGTTTTTTCAAGAATTGCACCAATGGTCATATTAAAAGAATAATGTCATGAATTTTACACTGAGTCATTTTGCTATTTTGTTGGTGAAGAGCATGTGGTAGAAGGTAAGATCGTTTGAAGTGAGAAAACATCATAAGTAGCAGTGAGCATATGAACCTTGTGTCATTTTTTCAGGAGGGATTATTTTTGTTTGGTTTAAGGTCATGATTAATCAACATAGTTTAATCAGCTTTAGGAAAGGTATATCGTTGCACAGCACTAAGATGAGTTTAAACTGTTAAAAAGACAAACGCACAATGAACAACAAAAATGAGTCTTCTGTGCTGCTACCAAAATCAATTTCAGTAGCAATCACTTACGTTGTAATGGTATGCTTGTGATACAGTGAAAAGGTCAGTACAATTTCTTGCCTAGTTAGCATTGTAACTTTCAAGCTTCCCTGGGCAGGAGTTGTGATCACAGTGTCTGGCAAAGTCATTTTTCCACAGACCTTGTGTTTGTCACATTATTCTCCAGAGCTGAACAGTTTGTCTGTAGCATTCTTAACTTCACAGCCTGCTTTCTCTTCTTCCTTGATTTCTTTTAGCAAAATTGACAATAACTTCTTGTCATTAAGAACTGACATTGTAAGGCAGTAATAAAAAATGTCTGATTTTCACGTTGCTATTCTCAAACTTTTCACTCTTAAACCCTCTGCAGCTTTGTCACTTCAAGAAAATGTTATTGCTCTGGGGTTGCACCATCCCCCAAAAAACAGAATGTGCTTTGAACAGGCAGAAAAAAAGAAATCTGGAATGTTATTAGGTAGCATGTTCATTGCTTATGAGCTGATATCTCTGTCATGCTATAGAAATCTGGGTAAAAGTGGAATAAATAACTCCCAAATAATCGCTTCCTCTACAAATGGAAAGGATCGTCGGTATGATGAAGAACACTTGCTAATGCAAGTATATTCTTCCTTTTAGCCCTGAGGTAAATGAGTAAGAGCAGCTGCTACCTACAATAAAAAAGATTTTATTTTTTTGTATTAATTTACGGTAACATGAATTTTCTTCTGATTTAATTTTTGTTATCAGTGACAGATGTTTACACAATAAACAAAGTTTTCAGTCAAGCACTGGAGGAGTATCTGAATTCTGATAAGTATTCTGTTGCCCATTAATATCAGCTTTCCACTGATTCCAAAGAAAACGTATCAGGTCTCTAATTCATTAATGTAATAGCTAGAACCAGTGTGGAAGAAACTGGAAATTTGATTGGAAAATACTGCTTTTTATGATCAAATATCACAATTTTTATGACAATGTTTCAGAAATAAGGATTGCAGGGAATATTGGCCCATTTTGGCTGTTAAGTTTACTGCTCATTCTTACTTTAGTTTGTATTCAGCTACATTATTTTTTTAAAAAAATGATATGCCACATGTTACTCATAAAACCTGTATTCTTTCCAAAGGGTGTCACCTCCCTTTATTACCTATTAGCCATAGTAGCCAATGCTTATGTAAGAAACTGGCACACAGAATGTCTAAATCAGCATTATACATAAAACCAGAAAACATTTAAAAAGAACTCCCAAAAGAAATATTCTTTCTTCTTTTGTTGAATACATTCAATGAAAGTGTATGAAGAAAAAAATTAATGAAAACATTCAAGGGAAGACTGATAAAAGAAAAAAAGGAATTAAAAGCAGTGAAGGAAAACAAGATATGAAGGGAAAGCAACAGTATGTAATAAATGTCCTGCACACTTCAGTATTAAAAATATTTGGATGTCCAACACTTTTAATTTTGGTAATATATATCACAGTAATTTTCAGCAGAAACAATGATCCTGAATAAACTTCAAAAATGTCATTCCATTTAATTTTTTTTCATATTTTACCTATTTAAAAGAGTATTGGAAAATTACAAAATATTTGTGAAAGAAAAAACAGTTTCATCCCTTGATTTCTGGAAAATTGGTCCTTGATTTTGTCCCACTGGTCTATAATTTGCAATTAAAAGTTATATCACTGGATCGATGACCTTTTATTACATCTATATTTCACTTCTTTTTCTTCCTTTCCTGTAATCTTTTACCATCTCCTGCTGTTTTGGAGAGAAAACTATCAGTTCTCCTGCCTATTTGCCTTTATATTACGTCTATTCAATTGTGTTATATTCCCTTCAATTGCTTTTGCCACTTGGGGTCTTAAGACAGGAAAACTGCCTCCAAGATGATATTTCAAAAACAATTTAGCCAGACTTCATGCATTGTTTTCTGAAGTAGCAGCACAATCAGTAGATGATACAAGAACACCAATGGGTTCTCAGATGTGATGTGTTCCATGCCAACAATATTTCTTAAAACACTGGTGTCTCCCCTAAATATATGACTCTATTAGAATTTTCTGACACTTTGTAACCCAAAAAAGAAAGAAAATTGTTTTCCAAAATATATTCATTCTATCCTGTGACCAGTTCCTGCTTATACTTACAGTAAATTCACAATACGAGCAAGCTATTACAATATTCATGACAGAGACTACAACATTGACTATAGACAAACTAAGTGGCCCTCAGCTTCATCAGTTTTTAGGTATAGTTTGCCTGGGAATTTTCTCTAGATATTATTCTCTATTTTGCCATAAAAGTTAATTCTGTGTCATTTATGTAAGTAAATGAGGTGGGTTTTCCACTCCTTCAAAATGAACAGAAAAGAAATCATTAAACTTTCTGACCAGATCCTAGACCTCTGAAAAAATTCCAGGCTGGATGTGTTTTGTACTCAGGCAGCAGAGCTGGGTTAGCCAAGAAGCTGTCCTTGAAATGGATTCAAAAGGAAAAAAGCTCCTGTACACCTGTAATGAGCAGGAGCAGAGAGAGCCCCATGCATCTGCGACATAAGGGCTAGTTTTTTAGCTCCACCTAGTGGAGTCTTGAAAGGTCTTCTCTGAAAGTTTGGGTCATCTCAGTATATTTGCCTGTAAACCATCAGGGTATTTATCTGGTACTGGTCATCCTTCAGCCATTTCAACCATCTCAGTCTTGCCAGATTTGTGTTGGTGATTTTCTTCTCTGTCTCTGTGACAGTGGCATATCAGTCTCCCACAGTGAGGGCTCAGTACTTTCCTTGTGAAGCTTGTCTGATGCTCAAAATCCCATACATTTATTTGGATTGTTTTGAAAGTTAAGAGTTCACAGATTCAACACATTAAGTCTAGAAATACAGGAATTTGGGCAGAGAAAAATAAGCAGCTTTTTAGAGGTCAATAGGTTCTTCCTCAAACCTTAGGCTAATACTGTTTGAGATCAGATCCCAAGTGGCTTTTGCATAGCACCACTATTTTTCTGAGATAGTAGAATTTAAGACTATAGCCTTGAACAAGCCAGGCACAGCTCTTGCTGTGTACATATGTAGCCTTACACCTCAGATGGATTACACTGTGCAAGGAGGGACTGATTTGCAGAAATAATTTTTAACTACCGAAACTCCTAGCATTTGAAAAGATTAGGTACATTAAGAAGGTATGCAGTAGCTTTCTCTGTGTACAACATAAACAAAATCTGGCCCTTTTCAAGAATTCAAGGGATGCATTTTTTCTGCAATTCCTTCAGTCTTCTTCCAGAATAGGCTTCTTCCTGCAGGTGAGGGTGGAGAATGCAGCAGGACAAGAGAAGGTATATATACCCTCTGGAAGAGTTTGTGGCTTTGTTTATTTTTTCGATATTTTTTCAGTGTTAGGGATTTGACCTTCCCTCTCTATCTAGCTTGTAAGTCCTGTACCTCTGTGTGATAAGTGAATGTATGTTCTCAGAGTATGCAGGGAGCACGCAAAATAGTACAGATGGTGTCATTTTTTTCAGACCTGCATTTCAGAGCATCTTCATCTCTCTGGAATGATTTTATTGAGCTGAAAATCTTACTGAGTTCTCTACTGTAGTAATAGAGAATTTTTTTTTATTTGATTGAAATTTGACATATTTCATGAGTAAGATAAAATTAAGTATCCAAACCAGATTATTTGACACGTGACTCTGGATCTATGGTGCTTCTGAAGGTCAGCAGTGATTGATGCTGTCCATTCAGGTCATGTCACTGACAGGACTACCCACAAATACTTGCCACAAAACAGTTATCTTGGTGTGTTCTGGTCATTATTTTTTCCATTGGCAAAATTTTTAACATGTCACTGAAGAAAAGATTCAGACTCTTTAGTCAAGCACCAGCCTAAATATAGGGATTTGTGCGAGAAAAAAGTTCCCTGACTGTAGCCAAACCTCTTTTCCTTCATTTCACACAAACTGGATTTCCTTATGGGTTCTAGGGACTCCAAGAACGTGGGCCTTTTCTTCTTTTCCCAAACTCTGCAAGTCAAACAAGGGGCTTGTACAGGGCTACCATTTGCAGAGGGTCTGAGAAACTCTTTGTCTCTGAAAAGGCAGCGACTATGTGGAGACTAATTGGAATTCTGAAAGGTCTAAAAGTTCAAATGTAAAGCGGAGACATGTGATTCATACAAAGAGGGGGGGAACTGGTTGTGGGTAGGGGAACAACACAGGGACTGAGAGAATAAGACCTAGGCCTAGCTGTGAAGGTCCAGCTGCAGCAAAGGTAGAAAGACCAGCTAGATTAAGCTCATAAAATAAAGTCTTGAGGGATACTGCAGTATCTAAGACCTACGCTAACATGTAATATGTTCCTGTTTCTAATAAGATGATACAGCAGAAAGGGTGTCATGCAGCAAAGAGCATCTTTGAAGCAAGGGCCTGTTGCTGGCTCATTTCTACCATACGTATAACAAAGTCTGTTGTACCTATGTGTTCAAGTTAGGAGAAAGTATTTAGGAGTCTAAGAATCTAGCTATGGCTGTATTTCGACTTCAGCCTAGCTAGTAACATCAACCATGTAAACCGCTATCATTTCCTACAACAAAAATGTCTCAATTAAATAAAAGCTAAAACAAACAAAAATCCTTGAAGAAATTAGCTGGAGATGAAAAATACCGGTGCTTCATTAATGAAGAATTACAGTTTCTAGGTGATGTCTTGTGGTGTGCCACTAAAGTTCAGTTCATTAAAACACAGGTTTCTGAAACAAGCGCAGTCAAAAAAAAGTACTGCTGCCTAATTCTGTCATTTTTAGTAAATGCCCCTGACACAATAAGCAGTATATACATACCTTCTGTCTTTGAAATGTGCTGAAAATGATGGTGCCTACAATCGCCCTGCAGTAAAAAGTTTAGGGTAAATTTAGACCATACAGTGGAACACAATGTAGTTTCCAAGGCTTGCAGGGATGAGAGCCAGTATAGCTCCATAATCACTGCAGTCTGGAGAGAAAAGATTTATTATTTTGGTGCAGGGTTGCGTGAATGAAGCTATATTTCTTCCAGACTGAATCTGGCTTGTACCCAGATATTTCAAGCCCACTGTACCCTCCAGAACTTTGTAGGATCACATTAATGAGTATAAAAGCCCCACAGACATCCCCTCAGTTTAGTACACACAGATATAGAAAATTCTTCCTGTCCAAATTACTTCTATTTCTTAAATCTACTTATCCTCATACTCTGTAACTTTTCTTGTGGCTGAATAGCTTCAAAGCACCTACTAAACTGAACTAAAGATATATCTTAGTCTTTGAATTACAGTGAATGCACCATGCAAAAATACCCCAATGTTTATTATATGTGCATATTTCTTTCAGAGAAACAATAAAACATTGTGTTGATCAAATTCATTTCACAGTCATCAAAATATGAGGTTGAAATTTCCAAAATTATTAATTTTGACTTAAGTAAAGAGGTCAGAAGAAATACAGGGTAGAGGTCTAACAGTAATTGATTTGTATATTCTGCAGCTATCACTGATTATATTGTGCTCTCTGTGACACTGTGAGGTTAATAAAATTAAAAATAACCATATTACTGATAATATCTTGACTTTGTTACTTTATTTCATACCTTTTATGTAAAGATATAGAACTGTCTAGGTTTTTCTTTTTTTCTGTGATACTATGAGCAAACTAGCAAGCATCTGCTACAAAGCAATCTAAAGTCTGCATATTTATAGAAACTGCTGAAATATTTTGCAAACTATCAAGAATTCAATATTATGTATGTTGATGTTTCAGTTTAATTATATTTGCAGTGGTTGTAAATATTTAAAGTAACTTCAGTAATCTATTTTAACTAAGGATTTTCACACAGGCTTACTGAAGACATTGCAATATGCTAAAAACCCAGACATTTAGTTTTTTAACTACTGCTAAAACAGGATATATTAATATCTTTTCAAAACAAAAGAAGTACTTATGATTATACGTATATAAAATTTGTTTATATAATTAATTTATAGCAAAGAAGTATGAATCTTTCCATCAGGAAACAGAGTAAAGGAAGGAAAAAATCCCATTCAAATTCAGAATTCAAATACAAAGTTCATCACACGATGAATATGTAAGGTACTAACGCAGGGGAACGACTGCACAAACCACAGGCATAACTGGGAAGATCTAGTTGAAGCAGAGACATCTGGAGACTGATTACATCCTTCTTGCTTTATTTGGTAGATAGGTTGCTTCTTGCTGCAGGGCAAAAAAAAAAAAAGTCTTATGTTACATTCCCTAAGGCCAGTGACAGCATTTTCAGAGCCTTTGATTTATTGAATCCAAAAGTTGCCTGAGACACTTTCCTTCAGACGGTACCTTCAGCTGGGAGTACTCTGCAGAGGGACTGACAGTAGATCCATTCTCCCTCCTACCTCTGGCCAAATCTTTATAGAGCACAGTGCACATGTTCAGGGGAACAATGATGTCCTCGTTCCCTCCACAGACTGCAGCTGACTGACGGATCATTATCTGTCTCAGCATGTTCTGCATATCTCCACCTAACATATCTTATTTATTTTCACAAATAAATTACAAAAGGCAGCTGAACCCTGTCACATCTCTGCTTCAGAGTAAGTGCTCTGAAGGAGTCTGGAGAGCACTGTAACTTCACTGGAAGCAACATTATTAGAAATGAATTCCCAAATGTGGTCCCAGGTTTGTCTCTAAAGGCTGAGGAACAAAGGTCAATACAATCTGTGACTGCCCTTTCCTATTTGTTAGCTTTCTGTGATTCATAGAACTTTGACATCTAATAAATTGAATTTTGATGAGACAATTGGTATTTCTTCCTGTCATGCATATTCGCAGGTCTAAGCTAGATGGAATTATTCTTTTAGTCTTGAATATCTAAAATGTTTGCATGTATGTTATATATAATGGCTGAAAAGTTCTCCACTGAATTTATTCACTTAAAAAAACCCCAAAAGATATGGAAATAAAAATCATTACTTTGTATTATTTTTTTCCACTTAGAAGTGTTTTTGTTTTCATTTGTTTATTTTCCTGATGATTTTAAGTAGTAAGAAATTACAACATAAATAGAGTTCTGAGGACTGTATTCCCAGAAGTGAAATTCTTTGGGTTCCATTATCCAGCATCTATGAGACATCCACATTTAAAAAATTACCACTTAGTTGCAACCTAACCTCATGAGCTCCAACAATCTCTCAGATAGCTAATATCCTCACTGCTGTCTTTCATAAAGCACATAAATTAAGATGTTTCCTGTAGCAAAAAGGGTACTATTAGCGCATGGCAAAGACCTAGGAGCCCATACAGTTATCAAGACTAAATACTAACAAGTCCCAACTGAGGGGGGATAATCAGGCTTTGATTAACCTGTCTAACCTAACAATTTCAGTAAAGGAGGGCTGAAGAAAGGTTAGCAAATAATGGAAAAGCAACATATGAGTGAAAATGATGGGTATGTTTTCTGTCTGGTTGGATTTTGGTGGTGTGTCTGTATTCTATTTTTGAGGAGTGGTGTAATTTTTAGTTGTAGGGAGGTGGGGAATAAACAAAACATGAATCGCAAAAAAAGGAATAAGTTATGTACCAGATATAAGAGATGGAATCAAATTTTGTCTTACAAGGTTGTCTTATATGTTTGAGGGCTAGGCCTGTGCAAACTTCATGAAGTTCAACAAGGCCAAGTGAAAGGTCCTGCACCTGGGTCAGGGTAATCCCAAGCACAGATACAGTCTGGAAGAAGAATGGATTGAGAGCAGACCTGAAGAGAAGGACGTGGGCATGCTGGTGGATAAGAAACTCAACATGACTCGACAGTGTGTAGCCCCGAAAGCCAACTCTGTCTTAGGCTGAACCTGAAGAAGCGTAGCCAGCAAGTCCAAAGAGGTGATTGCATTCCATGGCACTCTCCTGAGACCCTGTCTAATGTACTTCATCTAGCTCTGCAGACGTAGACCTGTTGGGGTGAGTCCAGAGGAAGGCCACAAAGATGATCAGAGGGCTGGAGCACCTCTCCTATGAAGACAGTCTGAGAAAGTTGGGGTTGTTCAGGCTAGAGAAGAAGAGTCTTTGAGGAGACCTTACAGCAGGCCTCCAGTACCCACATGGGGCCTACAGGAAAGCTGCAGAGGTACTTTTTACAGGACCGTGTAGTTGACAGAACAAGACATTATGGCTTTAAATGAAAAGAGGGTTGGTTTAGATTAGATATTAGGAAGAAATTCCCTGCTGTGAGAGTGGTGAGGCACTTAAACAGGGTTTGCAGAAAAGCTGTGGATTCCTCATCCCTGAAAGTTTTTGAAGCCAGGTTGGATGGGGCCCTGAGCAACTTGGTCTAGTGAAAGATGTCCCTGCCTGTGGCAAGGGCCTTGGAACTATATGATCTTTCAGATCCTTTCCAATCTAAACCACTTAGGTGGTTGTCTGATTTAGCCTCTTCAATTGAAAAGCAAGTTCAGAGGTCAAGAACTGAAAGTTTATCAAATCAAGGAAAGAGAAGATGAATAGAGGAAAGTAATAATGACCCAAAAGAAGTGTTTCCTTTAATTTCACCTCATAAAATTATTTTCTGCTTTGTCTTTTGCTTACACTAGCAACACAGCAAAAAAAACTTTAGATATTTCAGAAGAGATCACAATATATTCTAATGTTGTTTAAAAATTTCAAATTTCTTTATTTTGTTCAATATAATGTAGTATAAATCAGTGAAATTGGAAAATAAACTGCAGTGAAAAGTTCTAATAACATTGGAGTAAAATATTTTGATTTTGTTCATATAATCTATGAGCTATATATCATGTAATTTTTTTCCTGTAAATCGTGTTGTCATAATTTGACATATTCTCTCAAAAAAGTAAGTTTCAGATAAAACAGCTTTACTTGATGGACAACTTCTTCATCAAAAAGAAAATTCAATTTCTTTTTCCTGTAGGAGTTGTACACCCAGATTATCTCAAAACTAGGAATAAGGACATGCTGTATTGGCTTGAATATTGATGGAGCCAAAGCAAAAATCTGTTTAAAAATCAGAAGTAAGTAATTACAGGAAAATATCAAACAGTTAATGTAGCTTGTAATTTAGGTTGTATGTCAAACATGATTGCTTTCCTAACGTCTCTGTTTCTTTAAATCTGATGTTTAGTTGTGAGAGATTGTTGCTGTGTGCATGTTCTATGGTCAATGGAATCAAGAATTTCATCACATGATTTATCAGCAGCTCTGATTTACTTGGATATTTTGAGCCAAGCCCAGTTGAATTTTAAGGGTTTTTTACCCTGTGTAGTTCTCAAGAAAAGAAAAATAATCTTTTTATAGGCTTCTTAGGGTTTGATCATTCTATTTATAAAGAATAAGGAGCCTGATAACATGTAATTCATATTCATAAGGCTGAACATATTTTTTAGGCACTGTTCTTGTGTTATTTTCCACACCCAGCAGTAAGGGTAGTAAAAGTCCTGAGTCCCAGCTCAGTAAGGATAGTAAAAAAAAGCAGTTTGTGGGGTTTTTTTCTTAATTGAAAAATTAATTGTTCCTGTAATACATTTGCAAGAGACTAAAATACTTCTAATGGAAGGACACAGACTTTATTGAAACCTGAAATGTACCTCAAAAGTTTATTTACATTCTTCTGGATTTAAAAGCTCTTATTTATTTACCTCCTGATTGACACATGTTCAAACTTAAAAAAATTATTTCAGTTTTAAAATTTTATTTTTGAAAGGAAAATAGTATCATTTTGTTGTTAAATATATGTGTTAAGAAGTCTGCAAATCCTGAATTTCTACCAGATTTTCATAGTGCATGATATTGGGATATCCATCATCTGTTTTGATAATTGTAAGTAGAAAGATGAATTAACAGTTTGGATAAAATAAAATCTGTTCTGAAGTTTCACCCGCCAGTCAATAGGACCCACACAGTACTAGCTAAAGGAAACCATACAACAAAATGTAGTGACAAATCAACTGCTCAGTGGAAAATCAATAGCTCCTTGAAAATTGAAGCTGCTTAATTTGTTTTGTGCTCCAGCCTGTTTTTCTGTATTGTAGCGTGTTAGTACCTCACTGCTTGACTCTCCAAACACGGCAAATTATATCTTGGAAACCTCAGAGATTTCAAGACCTGAATCTGGAAGTAGAGAAGCACTGAGCAATCTGTGCTGATTGCCAGAGAACTACCGTTCTTAAATACAGGTCACGAACCAGCCTTCCCAGAGAAATCTTGCCAGGAGTGAATCATGTTCTTAAAGGTCTTTTCCAGCCTAAATGATTCTATGATTTTATGATTTTGCTAGAAGGCTAAACACTGACAGTGGAGAAGAGAATAAGATAATTTCAAAGAGGTTCTTCTTCACTTCTTTGTGAAGTTTTAGGGAAGCTTGTCAAGATTTGTAGCTTAAGTAAAAAGGAAATAAAAATTTAGAAAATAATTATTAATCTAATCTAATCTTTTTTCATTGACTGAGAACTAAGTTTAGCTAAATCAAATAAATGGCATATTTATTCAGTCTGTGGGTCTATGGATAAATGTGGCCATAATAAATGTATCATCCCTAATTTGCATAGTTTAAAAGGCAGGCATTTATGCTCCCAATAGGAATGCAGATAAAGCTGGTTAAATTATATGTTTGACCAGGCCAACAGAGTCTGCTTCATGTCATATCCCTGGGCATTAAGTTTACTGTATCAAGTTACAATACAAATTCATTCCTCCCTAACATTCCACATTAGTGTAACACAGCAAGTGAAAGATTTCCCTTCCTTTCCTTTTTTTATCATTCTATTTTAGGAACCAAACTCAACGGCAGTTGTGTTATCTAGGAGCTCACATATTACCCATATGTTCACTCAGGATAGTCGCTGGAGGCTGTATGTTAGGATCATGCACTGCAGATCAGTGCAGGTTACAGGCCACGTGCATCTACACTTAGTGGCTAAATAAAAATGTGATTGCAATTGAAGGCAATTAAAAGATACTGTGAAGATTTTCCTTTAACTCAAGCTCTGAAAAACTTAGATTGTATGAAAGATTTTAAAGATCTAAGATTTTGGGGTCTTCCCCTGATCCCTATTTTTACCTTTGTTCATCTGTTGGTTTTTAGGGTCTTTTTGTTTGTTTATTTTGATGGGGTTTTTTGGTGTTTTGGTTTTGTTTTGGTTCAGTTCATTTTTTTTACTTCTGTATTTCTTCTTATCTACTTACACTCAATTTCAACTAAATATGGGAAAATGAACTTTTGTCTTTTCTGTCTCCAAAATGTTGTGTTCTTGCCAATTCACATTCATATCTTAGCATTTCAAAACCTTTAGCTAGGAATGTCATTGGCAAAAGATGAAGAAGCACCTACCAACACACTAGCTTGAGCAGTTATTATTATTATTAACTTTAGAGAATTCTTCCACTGCAGACCAACTTCAGAGCAGAAGTCAGCATAGCTAGATGAAAAAAGTTGAGCCACAAAGTTTTACACAATAAAATAATTATATTTTATAAAATTATGAAAATATTTGGTTAGTGAGTATATGTTTTATAACTTCTAGAATTTTGTTTAATTCATAATTGAGCAGGAGGGAAGTGTTTACTTCCTATTCACTCTCCAGCAATTATGGTAGTGCCATTGTTTAAACATCAGTATTTTGACAGTCGAGGTATTCTACATGATTACTCAGGTCAAGGCACAAAACTATATTATTTCTAAAACTGTCATAGAAGGAATCCTGACAGTGGGGTAGACAAGCTGAAAGATGAAGGAGAGCTTGGGTCAGCTTCTTTCCTTATGCTTATACAAGCACAAGAAGAATATTGCATGTGAATTTACCTTTTGCTGACATGAATAAGAAACAAATTTGCTGAAATTGAAAATATTTCAATATTATAACTGAAGAAAATTAATTCAAGAGATGGTGGGCCATGCTAAGCTCATTTCTCTGCTATGGCAGCAAATATTTACATATTATCTGTTTTGCAGATCAAACCTGATCCTGCAGTATTTTCATTCCTTCTGTTGCTCATAGAATACTGTCCTAGAGTGTCACCTTGGTGGTGAAATATCTTCCAGATTTCATCTTAAATTTCAACATGATAGTTTTATATATATTTATCTCTTGAGATTTTTTGTTCCTTCTGTTTTTATTTCTGGAGAACTCCTAAGGAATAATTCAACTGTACCCATTCTTGATCTTCTTTTCCTAAGCTAATCAATTTTCTTTTAATGTTCTTCAAATTAAAAAAAAATTGTCTATTTAACCAACCATTCTAGTAACCATCCTTTCACTGTACTCCAGCTTGAATGAATGAGGAACTCCTACCTCTCAGTTACAGTGACCAAAACGGCTGGAAAGCTGAAGTGTGAAAAAACCAACAAGAGGTAATACTAAATTCAGAGGTAAATATCCACTCTGAGCTCACAAGGGCTGACAAAAAGCACCTTCTTTTACCATTAGGTAAATGTGGAATGTGGGTGCCAAGGATATCCAAAAGCCAGCCCTCTAAATTTCACCAGTAACTAGTAGCTAGGGGTCATAAGTATTAGAAACTGTTTGGAATAATTAACAAATCCTCCAATAAATCTTCCAGCAACACTCGACTCAACCATTTCTGAAAACAATGTCATACACATAAGAAAGCTTAAATATTTATTTTCTTTAGTCTTTTATATATAAAGCTGTGTGTGTGTTTTAATTCTGACATAAAACTTCCTAATAATGTGCTAATGATAAATGTTTATATGTTAAACTAAATTCTTTTAAATTCCTCTGAGCAACATCGGCTCTGCTCAGTAATATAATTGCAGTAATTGACAATAATACAATAAAGTAATAGAACAATAAAGTAATAAGATAATTGGCATGGATGTTCTGAATGACTAAGTTGATCCTCCCATCAATAATTATTATAAGATTAATTTTCCATATAATCAAGGAATTTGAAATATCAGTTATGTTATAAAGAACTGAAATTTGGATGTAGATAATTCAAATATATATATATATATATATATAAATGTACTTGGAAATGTAAATATGGAATGTTTACCTACAATTTAAATACTATTGACATAGCATTTCAATGTAGGTATATGAACATGCACCCATAAAACAGCACTTTAAAGCACAAAAGCAGCACTCAGCCAGCAAGGCAAACAGTAGCAGCCAAGTAAATTCTGTGGCTGAGCACTAGATCCAGGTGGACAGGGGGCTTTTCAGAGCCGGAGAAACCTGAACAAGAGCTGAGAACCTTGCCAGGAGCCAGCAGCTCTTGTGGGAGGCTGACACAGTCTGGTCATTGCCAGGAATGACGGAACCCACCTCAGAGTTATCAGTGGGTCTACATCTCTGAGATGTCTCATGCTTCCACACAGATGGAACTGCTAAGGAACAACCTCAGTCCAGGCAGTAAATTGCAGTAAGTGCATAGACCCTTTTTCTGCATAGGATGTGCACAGGTTGATGACCTGTTATGTCAGGGGACTGAGTTGTATAAAACACTTAAAAGGCTGTGAAGTGTTAGGGGACCCAAGATGGAGACAGATGATTTCTGAAACACACTTTTCTAGGGGACACCACAGAAAATGAGACATCTTGGTGACCCTCAAGAGCAGGAGGATCACCCTCTGGCACCACAACCAAAGCCAGGTATGAAGCTTTAATAGCTATAGACACACATGATAAGGGTGTACAAGGAGAAGCACACAGCAGATACTGTTAAAGGAAATGATAAATGCTGGTATTGGGTGACTCTCTGTTAAGGGGCACTAAGGTGCTCATCTGTCAGCCTGACAGGGAGTCATGAGAGAAGCTGTCTAAACACAAGGCATCTATTTAAGGTAAGGGTCTAGGTACCTGTTACTAACAGACACGTGTCTGAGTAGAATTTCCCCGTTTACTATAGATTGAGAAAATTGATATTGGAAAAAATTAATATTGGAAAAAAATCTCCTTCTGAAGCTTTTTATTTATCTTTATTAACTATTTAGCCTATTAACTTAAACTACTCTTACAGCTGTAAGTAAAAAGCTAATTCCACCCTAGCTCTTAAAGCTCAGGGATATGAATTTTCTCTGTAGAAAAGCTAGAATGTGGTCAGAAAAGAAAAGAAAAAAAAGAGAGAAAGAACCAAATAGAATCAAATAGAAGAAAAAGATGAGGGGAGGTGGAGAAAAAGAAGTGGTCCAAAGAACCCTCCATCACTTACTGGAATGAGAACACAGGAAAAAATCAGATACACTCAAAACTGGAGTGAATGCAGCATAATCTAGAGGAAGAGTCTTCTTTTAAAAAGAAAAAAAATAATTGAGAAAGGATAATAGTAAAAATTGACTGAAAGGAAAATTCTTGTAAGACAGACAGAATGAGTAGGAGATAAGTGATCAATAGAAATTGTCCATACAGTAATGGGTTTTCTGGAGATGAAGAATGAAATAAATTATGTCATCCTGTTTAACTAATCTAGGATTATTTTTTTTCAGCATTTATACTACTAATTCTCAGTCTTACATAGAGTACAATAAGATAAGATTAAGCTCATTCAATCTTATCCATCTAAAGTGTAGACATCTGGTTTAAGCAAGTACTATCTACGTGGTGATGTGGGGAACTCCAGAGTCATCTATCCTAGTTTTGTTCAGATAATCTTTGATAAGATTATTCCTATTCCCTGTGCAGATATTCAGACACACTTCATAATTCTTAGTGTATATGTGATGAACAAAAAATAATTATTTCCTATTCTTAGACAATATGTAAATTTGCCATGTCCTACCTGTAATGTTGAGGTAAAGTAAGGCAACTGAAGGCTCACACTAATTAATTTGTAAAGAATACAAAAATGTTCGGGGAAAAAAAAAAAGAAATTCTTTGTTTGGGTACACATTCAACACCAAATCTTTGAAGCAAAATTATACCAGTGCTATTTTAGACCTAGAAAACTCTTGCCACCTATTTCCCAGCTGTACATTTTAAATCCACTTCTGTCTTCATATCTTTTCTAGTGTGTATTGTCACACTCACAGTAGACCAGCTACACTGCAGATTAGATCCAAAGCTTTCTGTATAATAAAAATCAATTTACAGAAATTACAGTTCAATGAATGTACAATTAGGATAGAAAGGACAGAAAGAGAGGAGAATAAGAAAGTTGGTGTATTCCCACTGTTATAGTTAAGGATCAGAGTGACTAATTCTGTCCATATCTCGCATCATAGTCCCCTGTCAGTGATGGGTTAGTTAAAAGTTAGTGGTAAATTAGCTGATGAGAAAGGATGCTATTTAAATTTAAATGAGGAGTAGACGAGAAAGGTATCTAGTGGTGTGGCTGCTGCTCTAAGAGTGGTGCAGGAGCACGTGTATGCAGAACGGCCTTAGTCATGGTAAATACATCGCTGGGTGCATTCACACAACAAACAGTATTTCTGTGCAGAGATGTCAGCTAATATAGCCATACACTGCAACACTTGGTACAGCTTATCACTAACATGATCCTAACAGCTATGTCGATTTTGCTGTTCAAGCAAATAAAATATGAAATATGACTTGGTACTGCTTAACGCACAGGTACCTTGAGTGACTCATTCAAGATCATAAAAACTGTGGTAGATTACAGATAATCCCATTTCTGCACCTTCGTGTGATCCCTCTATCATAAGACCTTTGTAAACTCCCTAAGGTGCTGGCATATTACGATGCCAGTCAACCTCATGAATGCCTTTCCTTTTTTAATGACTATACAAAAGGTATAGTCTACCTTCAGCACAGAAGTGTTTCTAAGATCTTGTTTGCGCTCAGGAAAAGCACTGATTTCAGCTATTCATGCAAACAAAAATTCAGGAGTATCTAGCTAGATGAAACCTTTTCCAAATTAATGACCAAAACAAATCAAAACTATTAAAAGCATTCTGTTTCTTTTGTTGATATCAGCCACTTCAATTTACCAGAAGCCTTCCTCATCAATGTGAAATCAGTTAAGTTCACATTTTTTAGTTTTTTTCTTGTTTTTAAGAAACCCATAAAGCATAAATTACCATTTGTTCAATTTTCTTCTTTTTTCCTGTTTTTTTTTAATCTTCTTAATATTGGAAAACCTCAGGTACATTTTTTGTATACTGGAGTTTGATTTTTTTCACCTAATTAAAGGTATAACTATTGTTAATTTACTTGCATAAACCATTTTCTAAAATGACATGCAGGTATGATTACTGATATTAATTTTTGAAAAGACTCTCCAGATTCTATGGTAAATGGCAGTCTGATAAGTCTCCATTTTCTCTTTTCTCTCTTATCTGTTCCTTCTCTCTCAAACACCATTCTCAAAAAAAAAAAACCCTGAACATGGAAATGTAAATCAGCTATATTGAAATTCTTAATCTTATTAAAGCCATGATATGGTAAATAATTTTATGAAAGATAACATTGGCTAAGTTAAGTCTTTATTTGGCAGACTCTCAAATTGCTCATCAGAGGGCTGTCTATCAACCCTGGAACAGCTTAGGCAGAAAATAACAGAAATAAATTTGAGAACAGTCAGAATAGATATTAAAGACTGCGTAGTACACTGCAAGCATTGAATTCTAATAGAAAAGATTTTGAATGGCTATTTTTCTGTTCACAAGTACTGATAAAATATTTTTACTTTTATGATCTGATTAGTAAATCGATTTTAAAATGTCTTTCATTTTCTTGTTTTGATTTTTCTGCTATTAATTTGCAGACATTTGTCAATTGTATGATGTAGAAAACCTAAAAATAGCTGTGAACATGGCTTCTGTAATGATACTGTATATATATATATATTTGTTTATATATGTATTTATGTACATAAAAATTCACACATGGAGTCACATGCAAGACAATATGTTCATTTAAAAAGTAACCTTTCAGTGGAATATGAGCAAATATAAGCATAATGTATTAAATGTAATATTCATAAGCTATATTTAAGCGAGTTACAGAGCGACTTCAGTGTGAAGTTAGAGCAGTATAGAAAAAGCAGAAGTTTGGGGGTGTTGTTTTTTTTTTCTTTCTCTAGCAGCAAACCAAATCAATGTCATACAGGGGCACCTTCATATTCAGTAAAGTAAGCAGTGTAACATCCTGCAAGAAAAATTGAAGGGGCAATTTACTGGTTGCCCAGTATTGTTCTTCCTAGTGAGATTACAGACTGTTAAAGATCTGTTTGTAGAGTTGATCCGGTGGGGCTATTCAATAATATTGCAACTAGATGGGAACAGGAAAATAGACTAGAATACCCTTTGTCTTCTTCAGCAGCCATTTATGATAACCTCCTATATGGTCAGTTCAATCAGTCTAGCAAGTCTATATTTTGCAAGGTGTATATTATATCTGGCTCAGAGGGAGTTAATTTTCTTCACAGTAGCCCAAATGGGGCTACGTGGTTTAGATTTCTAACCCGTTTCTCTGCCCCCATAGTGAGTAGGTTCGCGGTTTGCTAGATACTGTGAGGGGACACTGACCCAAACTAACCAGAGGGATATTCCGTGATATATAGCACAATGATAAACAATAAATCTCTGTCAAATTTAGGTTAATGTGTTTTTTTTTTCCAAAGTAGCTGTTGCTTGGGGACTGACTGGACATTAATTTGCCAATTAAAGAGTATGAGTGATTGCCTTTGCATTATTTGTGAGTTTTTTTAATTTCTTTTCTTTCCCTTTAGTTATCGATGTATTCTTATCTCAATTTAATCTCAACCACAATGAAGTGAACAAGAGACTGGATGGGGGCTTAGCTATCAGCTGGAGTCAATACACTATGGATGACAAGGAAAAATTGGTCTCTAATATTCTGATGAAACAATAAAAGATTTAAAAATTAGCTGGAAGGTGAAGTTAGGGTGAAAAAAAAAAGAAAGCAAAAAAAAAAAGAAAAACCCCAAAAGGATTCTGCTCCTGAGAAGTGGTACAGTGAGATTTAGGTTTTCCACATCAGTGCTGTTAACTAATGAAACAGTTTTGCTAGGGATGTACTGGATTTTTCATAATATTCATTTACTGTTTTAATGTCTGTGTATTTTTCTACCAGAGTCATGGAACTGTTGTTAGAATCACATGTTAAAGTTATAGAGCCTGTAACAAGCAGGATATTAAAATAAATTCCTTCTCATACTATTAATCACTGATCCCAGGCTTTCTCAAACGTATCTCAGCACTAGGTGTGGAATGGTATTGAGACAATTTAGGTTGCTCAGTTATCCTCTTAATATCTATGGCATATGTTGAACGTTTCTGCAGCTGCTCACAAAATATTACTTATGGCAGAATTTCATAACAGTAGTCTGAAGTACGATAACTTATATTTCTTCTCCTTTGATTATAGAGGGTTCTGACAATGCTTTGTTAGTTTTAGTATAGAGTCATCATTTGGTGTGAACCACAGTATTTATGAATCACACAAATTTTATGTATCATACAAATTTGTTTCCTCAATAGATAAAGAGAATGCTATTGCTCTTGTGCTTCTAGTGGTGCCTCTAAAGCTGTTTAACTGGGGAGGATCGCAGCGTGACACACAGTGAACTTCCATGTGTGCACAAGCGTGTTCTATGCGACACAGGTTTCAAAGAACAGTGAAAGCTTACATCAAAAGATCATTATTAGCTATTCAACATCAAGACAAAACTAACAATAAAAAATATTTAGTAGTTATACACTGGAAAACAGAAGGAAAAAAAGGTAAAAAAAATTCCAAAATGCTTCTTAACTTGCTCCTGTCTGAATCTTTTTACCCTCTATACAAGATGTCACAGCTTATTCACGCAAGCCTGAGGATAGCCTGCAGAATCTTCACTGAAGGTTACTGACAGATACATGAATGCATAGCAACTTCGTAGTATATTTCCTGAACCTACTTTTCAACTTAAAAAGCCTACTTCAGTAACATCATGGTGGAATACAGAACACAACTACACCATCAAATAACAAAAATCATACAATACAACAAATCATCATACAACAAAATCATAGGACGGGCAGGGTCCCAGAGCCTTCCAACTGCCTCTAACCACAATTCTCATTCCTCAGATCTCCCCAGTGCCTTTCAGAGTGGGAGTCAGAATGCAGGAGTGAAGCTGAGCCTGGTAAAAGAGGGGAGTGGGGAAAGGTGTTAGTTTTTGTTCTTGTTTCTCACTATACTACTCTACTTTGCAATAAATCAATTTTCCGTAAGTTGAGTCTGTTTTGCCCACAACAGTAATTGTTAAGTGATCTCCCTGTCTTTATCTTGATCCATGGGCTTTTTCATTTTATTTTCTCTTCCTGTCCTGCTAGGAAAAGGGGTCAGAGAGTAGCCAGGTGGGCACCTAGGAGCCAGCTGATGTCCACCCACCACAATAAATGAGAAACTGATAAGTCAAACTCAAATGATGGAATTACGAAAAGAAATAACAGTTACCTGAGTAAATATTTAGTAGTATCTTCTCCCTCAAAAGCATCACCATTTCATTCACAGAGTGTTTTCATACCGATTGCAAACATGAGACCAGAAGATGGTATGACATTCAGCACAAGAAATAAAATTAAAACGATATTTGTTATTGTTTATGATCCAGAAAAAATGGATTCTACTTTAAGAAATTCGATTTGTCTCCTTCTCAGAGCAGGGATACAAAATGAATATTAGGACAATGTAGGTCATTACTTTAAAAAAAATTAGTAATCTCTTTGGCTTTACCCTCTTGTTATCCTCATTATCTTTCTGGATTACACCACAGGTTCCCGATGAGTTAATGTTATCAAAATTTTATCCCTTAATCTTTCTTAAATATCAAGTGATTCTACAAAACCTCTCAATAACTGCTCTTTTTACACCTCTATCAGTTTGATTCAGCTAACTTTTGAGAAAGACACCATTTTCTTCTTTTCCACAGTTTCTCAACCAAAAACCATTAGTGAGAAACCTATGCTGATTTCCTATCCTAATGATATATAACAGCTTAATATCTGGCATAGGTCACTAAGCCTCCATTATAAGAACCATCTATGAGGCATCAAGCACATTTTGATTCAATATAAATGACAGAACAATGTTTTCTTTGCTAATGTCATATTAGTCATTTTAATCTGCTGCAAGTTAATCACTTAATGCTAATGTAGTACTTCCCTCTCCCTACCAGCTGTGATCTTATGGTCTTTTTACTGTGTGTCAGTCCTCCCACACATTCATTCTAGGGTTCATTTTTCTCACAAAGTTTTTTCTACCTTGTAATTGTCAGAAAACTTAGAATTAGACGCCGGTATATTCAGAATTTATTTACTGACCTAGACGAATTATCCAGTATGTCATTCAAAGTGCAGAAAACAAGTGTAGAGTGAAAAAGTACTGCAGTAGGAACTGAAGTTCCCTACTAGAAAAAAACCAACCAACCAACCAAACCAAACCAAACAAAAAAAAAATCCAAATAAATAAAAACAAAAACAAAAACAAAAAACCAACAACAAAAACAACAAAAACAAACAAAACAAAAAACCCCACAAAACCAAAAAACAACCCCCTTTCCCCTCTAGAAAATAAATGTTAAATATAATGGATTTATATTAAATGTATGAGTAAGAAAAGAATAAGGTATATGACTATATACAAATAAGATATTTATAAGATTTATATGAAAATAATGGCTACATTCAAGAAATCATGAGAAGTTATCTACACTATACTTTGTGGCCTTTGCACCATGTGGGTAGGAATATTTTTAACATGTGCAAGAAATCTCTAAGACCCTGTGTTCACCTTGACCGTAGGCAGAAATGCAAATATGTTTAATAGCTGTTTTTTCTTATGAATAAATACAGTTACTTTGTATCTGGTCAATCAGTTACATATTCTGAATTTCACCAACAACTCAATTATTCTATGGGCCAGAAAGTTTTGTCCTATTCAGTTTGAACCTTCCGAGGCTGGAAGCTCTCTTCTCAAGTGAGCTAGTTTCTCAATTCTAAGCAACTGATATTTTTACTTCTAAGAAAATTCTGCCCTTAGTTTGATTCAGTTTTCCTACTACTACATTGAATATATTTTTCAATATATTAAATTAAATACTGAATATTCACATATATCAATATATGTATATAACACTCATTTATTAATATAACATTCTCAGTGTCAGCAACTGACAAAATAGTTTGTTGTCTTTCTTCCTTTTTTCTTCCCTTTCTCTTCCTTTATTCTCCACTAAAAGGTTAGTGATTAGCATAAAAACAATGTGTATCTGGTTTGTGTAAGAATGAAACAAAAGTGATCTGTAAAGTACAATGCTTTTTTAATTATACTATCAAAAAAAGACATCTTCAAAATGTGATTGGTGTAAATCAACAAATGATTCATAGAGGAAGAAACTGCTAAAACTTTCAGTGAAGACCAAGTTCCCCAGAGCTTTTTCATATAGCATGCAATAGTATAGTTCCAGAAAATATAAAAGAAACCTTATTAATAAGCAGAATGAAAGTGATATTTTATTTGGTCCTGTCTCCAACACACAGAATCTCCAAATCACAATTAACACTAATGTTCATCAAATCCTCTTCCATGACTACTTTCACTGTTGTCAGTCTGAAGCCTGGTTTAAGTTCCTACTATGTCCTCATAAGTACCTTTATAAAAATGTTAGGAGTTTACACTGGGCAAAATACAAGCTACCACTATCCAGTATCAGCTCTGATAGTCACGATAGTTTCTCATACATCTTTGGACAGTGGATGTGCTATATCAGGGAAAGTAACACGAAATTTAAAGTACATTGTGTCATATGACGAGGTGTTTGCAAACCCATGTGTTTTCAAAGCTATAATCACACTTTAGAGATAGTAAAATATCCGATACCTAGTATTAAGCCATATAAGTTTCTCTAAAAAGGTGCAGAAATATAAAGATACATTTTACACATGAAACTTTTATTTCTTGGGAAGCTTGAGAAAGAAGGACTAATTATTATTTTTCTCCCTTATCCCCATGTACTATATATTTGCTATACTTAAAAAAATTTAGGCAAATACAATAATTGACACAAACAGAACAGAGGCAAGTAAAGAAACAACCAAACTATGAAACAAATCCTTGTGAAATAAAGGAAGTCAAGTATGTACTTATAGTTCCACGTTTTTTCACAAAGCTCCAAAACATATTTCTTAGTACTGCATTACAGAAAACAAAAAAAGATAACTATTTTAGAACCACAGAATCTCTTATCTTCAGTAGATTTAATTCAATAAAATTTTAGAAATTGCTGAGAGGTGAGAAAGATGAACCCATTGGAATGAACCAGTGAAAAAGGATGCTTCAAATTGAGGAAAGATTTTATAAAATTAACACTTCTGAATTGAAAAGAAAAATAGAGAAATTTTAAGGATCCATTATTTTGGATAAATTGTTTGTTTGTTTTATTTTTGTTTGGGTTTACTTTGGTTTGGTTTGGTTGGGGTTTTTGTTTTGGTTTTGAGTTTTGTTTGGTTGGTTTTGTTTTGTTTTGTACACAGTCGGGAATAAGATGCTGGAGAACTGCAACACAGAAAGGGACCTGGAGGTCCTGATAGATGGCAAGTTGCACATGAGTCAGCAGTGCCCTAGCAGCCAGGAGGGCCAACTCTGTTCTGGAAGGCATCAGGCAAAGCACTGCTAGCTGATCAAGGGAAGTGATTTTCCCGCTCTGCTCTGCACTAGTGTGGCCTCCTCTCCAGCACTGTGTGCGGTTTTGAATGTCACAATATGAGAAAGATAGTAAGCTACTAGAGAACATCCAAAGAAGGGCTGTGAAGATGGTGAAGGGCCTTGAGGTGAAGCCATACTTGGCTTGTTCAGCCTACAGAAGAGGACACAGAGGGGAGACCTCATAGCGATCCACACCTTCCTCACGAGGGGAAGTGCATTGATCTCTTCTCTCTGTGGACTAGCAATAGGACACGAGAGAATGGCATGAAGCTGTGTCAGGGAAGGTTTAGGTTGGCTATTAGGTAAAGTTTCTACACCCAGAGGGTTGCTGGACATTGGAACAGGTTCCCCAGGGAAGTATTCATGGCACCAAGCTGCCAGAGTTCAAGTATTTGGGCAACACTTTCAGACACATGGTGTGATTCTTGGGGTGGTCTTGTGCAGGGCCAGCAGTTCTACATAGATTACCTTTGTGAGTTCCTTTCAGTACAGGATATTTTATGATTCCATGATTTCTTGTGACAAGATTGGGATATATTTTTACCCCTTCTGGCCTGTATATAAACCAGACACTCTCAGGGGACCTACAGAACAAGTATACAGTTACTCCAATTCTTAGTGATCTGAGGGAAAGTGTTAAGTGTTTTGAGCTACCCTCAGAAATATTTTAAAATATCGGTGAACTTTATCAGCATTTACAGCAAATGGAGAATTTAATTCTGTTATCTACACAGAATTTTCACTTGGGTTGTGAAAATCAATATTGCTTAGGTTGATTAGATTTGGACTTCAATTAACCTTTTTACTTGAAAGTTACCAAATTTGGAGATAAACTTTATCACACTTTATAAATATTTCTAGAAATAATATTTTTATTGCTGTTTGTTTGCAATGTAGGAATGCCTAAAATTGCAGTATATTTCCCTTAGAATATTTGGCAGTGTCCTAAAAACAAAATTAAAAACCCCAAACAAGCAAAACCCACTATCAAACGGAAAGAAAGCACCCTTGTCTCAAAGAGTTTGCAAATTTAATAAGGAAATGTACTTCCAGCAGCTGCTAGGGTAAAACTAGCTAAACTAGGATACAATTAAGTGTCACTGGGTATCTTTGGTTTTGTTTTGTTTAAGGCATTTATTCCTTTTGCAAATCAAATGTAAAGCAAAGAGGAGACTTTTGCACAACTTTTGATCCTTCCATAAACGATCATCCATAAAACTGATGAGCTATGTTATACATATAAAAATATGTAGACATTTTCATAACGAGTCCATGAAGTTATTGAAGCATTGATGCGACCAGCATAACGAAAATTTTCATAAGGAAAAACAGTTCGTGTGTTTTAAACCAAATCAATATCAAAATCAAAATGATTTATTGATTTATGAATGATGTGTAGTTAGCAGTCAATCAGTGATTAATTCAGGATCAAGTGTATTCAATCAATACAATACATAACCCTCCACATTAGAAACTTACAAAATGCTAAGAAACACTCCTTATAACCAATTCCAAAATGTAACCTCACACCCATGCACATGTACACATAGAATTGCATATACATTGTCTCAACAGGCAGTGTGGGCTAATACTCTTGCCCTCTTTCCTGGCTGTAAGGCTTCCCTCACTTGCATACACCTTCTGTGGGTGATGTGGCTGTACCACCTCTGTACGTGCCTGTGCTGTCCCCCAGTGAGGCCATATCCACCCACGGATATGTCACGGCATCCAATGGCTCTGGAGGGCCAAGTCAGAGGTCCTGATGTCATTGAGAGATTTCTAGCAGTGCATAAACAGATTTTGATAGCTGCTGTTTGCACTTCCGGGTCTCTCCCTCACAAATTTTGCAACTTAAAATTTTTCAAATTCTCATGCCTCGTTTATATTTCTTTTCCAGCTCAATCACTCTTCATTTCTAAAGTCTCACTGTAATAGCCAGACTACTCTAAAATATCTGATAGTCATCTTCATCTTTAGATTGATCAGTTTGGGCAAAGGCACTCTCAGAAAGTGTAGGATGTCCCTTTCACAGCCCTATTCACATACCTGTTTTAACAACTCCTATCAGCCAGGCCAAGGAAGGTCAGTGGAAGTGCCCGACAGTAGTGACTGGCATTACATGTAAGAAATTGCTTCGATCTACCTCGCAGGGAGAAAAGAAAGAAGCTTTAAAGATTCAGTTATGCTCCAAGTCAACTAGAGATTTATTTTAACATATAGTATTGAGCCAAATAGTCCAAGAAACATGAAAAAATGCCACTAGTATTCTCTTCTTATTATTGAAGATCAAATCCTGAAAATCTCTCTCAGTAAGATTTTGCTTAAGCACTGATCTAAGGGAAAGCAAATGAGAAGGAGATCCACATAGCTTCTTCCCATGCCAATCTTTCAGACACAGTCTGAAAATTTTCAAATTTTCTGAGCAGTTCTTTAGCCTTGATGTTAGTCTTCAATCACATTGTAGTAACAGCCAACTTGAAGAAACTTCATGTGCTTTAACCTAAATCCAAATTTTCTCAAAAGTTCAGATACTCAATTTAATAATCCATGCGTGGAGAAACATTTTGGGTTTATTTATCGGACAAAAAATTGTATTAAATAAACCCTAAATCCCTTCATAATTCAAATATTCATACTGCTTGAGAATGAATAAAGGAAAAAATGATCAAAAGTTTTTGTTTGTTCATTGATTTTTCTGAAAATAATAAAAGCATTTCAAGTCAGTAGAAGATTGTTGGTGTAGAAATATTCAAGACAAATCCTCAGGCACACACATAAAACATTTATTCTGTCTGACACGCACTGCTACCAACAGTAATTTAGGGCAGCCCAGAGGTCACTCTCAGAGAATCTCTACATAGCTGAATAAGAACTATTAATCACATAGGAGTCTACTTCTTTACTTTTTCTCCTAATATTTGTTTGCAAGTTGTAAGAATATACTAACAAATCATATGGCACATACAATTGCAGTATGACTATAATAATAGTCAGCTATCTTTATAAAAAGAGATGGTATTGGGAGTAGAATGTGGAGTGGTAATCAGATACAGAACCTTTATTATTACACTAGAAGTTAGATCTATGTTAGGGAAAAATAACAGAATGGAAAGAAGTTTCATTTACAGAGTTTATAATCTAAGAGTTAGATACCAAATTAAATAACTTAATGAATAGGCATTGGTAGGCACAGAGATTAGAAAATACTAAAAAAAAATACATAAAGCAATTTCGTGTCTCACTTCAGGTCCTGGGTGTGGCAGAGACATCTGAAATAAATCAGAAAACAAATACATAGAAAACAACATTTTGTTCCAAATGTTTGTGAAAACATATCTTAAAATATGATGGTGACAGAATGCATTTAGTAGAAGAAAAGCCCTTATTTAAATATTTTTATGTAACTTAGATTTCTATATTTAGAATTTTAGAGTGATCTCATCAAAATTATATCTGATACACCTTTTAGATAAAGGGGCAACTTTTTGATCTTCCAGAATTCAGGTCAACAAAGGTTAAGTCAACAGTAAATTAAAATTCTCTAAACTGTGACCTTATGATGAGATTTCTGTGAAAAGTTTTATGATTGCCGCACTGTTCATTTACAACTCTGCAAATCTCATTACAACTATCAGTTTTATATAATGAAAGTTCTTTGATACATTAAAGACTAAATTGCAGTGGTTATGGCAATATTGGCATATAAGTTTATTTTTTTTCTGTCTGTCCTAGTGTAATTTTTAACTTGTGGTGACTAGATAGATAGTGGTACCAATAAAAAGAACATGAAATGTTTCTTTTCTTCAAGGAAGCTTAAGCAAGTTAAAGTAGCTGATGTGACTATATCACATACATGCACCAATTTGACAGCAGCTACCAAATTCTGAACAAATTTTCATGATACAAGCTAGTAAACTCAAGTCACCTCCTTCAGGATATTTTTTGACATCAAATTGGTCAGGAAATACAAAAGCATATTCTTAGTGCTGTTGCTTATAACATTTTATCATCCTGGCTGTAGCCAATAAAGGATGATCCAATATACTGCAACTGATATGAGGAGCTTTCTGGTTGACAGCTAGTCCAAATGTCAGCTGAAATGATGCACTTCTTGTATTGCAAACTGTAAACCAGTTTCAGTTTCACACACACAATGTATTTTAGATTTGTGGCTTTTTAATGTTTGAAAAACATGCTTACAATGGTATAGTGTGATGTATTGTGGTTTCAAATGCTACGTAACCTTAGTTAACCCTACCTGTTCTTCTATCATGTATGGCAATAAATCAAAAGATAGCAACCCTGTAAGCTTCTTCTCTTTTCCCAAATAACCTTATTTTTGCTATTATACATGGTCTCTCATCCTAATCCACTTTTCTCTCTTATTTTCCTTCTTCTCCTCCTTTTCTCTTCCACCTGACACTACATTCAGTTACTTCATACTTTTTTATCTTTTGTTTTTCTGAAACATGAGACAGATAATTAATTTTTTTAGGTGCATGACAGATAGGTTTTATTGAACACACTAATGTAAATTAGTCCTATCAAGCTCTTTGTTCCACACAAAAGACTTAACTTTTTATCCTATCAAATTTTACACAATTTAAAATGCAGAATTGAACCTCATAAAAACATACTTTGAGTATCTGAGCACTTTCTACCACTCATCACCAAGAAATGAAGCTTACATTTTAATTACTTGTTTTGTGACTGCATGTTTGTTATGTCTTAAGATGTTTGTACTTTATCATCTGATATGCTCTTTCTGATGGAGTAATTACAGTAGATAAGGATCAGTGTGTTTCCAACACATAGGCAAGTTTGGAATGAGTACCTTGCAGATGAGAATATAGATGTAAATTTCAGAAATCAGTCAGTGTTTTTCAGATAAGCGACAAGATTGATGTATTGCTCTTCTAGTTACCTAGAAATTTATGTTTTTATGTTTTTTACAGAGAAAATCACTTTTTGATTTTGATTCTTTGAGGAATAGCCAGTATTTATTCACTGAGCTGTATCAAGGCTATTATTGAGGACTCCCTTCATATGCTGGTAATTCTGCCTCCTAAAGTTTCTTCTTGTCCATGAAGCCTTCATAGTGAGAAAGTGAAGGAGTTAGATTTCTCAGGTCAAGTTGTATTTTTGTATCTACACTCTAAGCTGGTGACAATATGATGTAAAAGTAGACTAGCTTAGAAAAGCTGAGTGGGTATAAAGGAAATAAATCATAAACAGTTTAAACTTCATACTGGAACAGACTCAGTGCCATTAATCATTCAGTCAAGAAACATTAATAAGCATTCAGGAGTTGAATGAACAACTAATGCCAAGTACTGCATGGGTGCCGGACTCTCTGGGATCCACCCTGCAGCAGAAAAATTCTGGAACAGAACTACTGATAGAATGCAATGTTTATATAATAGTTGAAAAGTTAAATTTAGGGTGCCCATACTTATGTATTTGTTTTGCTCATTTGTTTTTTTTTGAAGAATAAAATAATGATTAGGTGCACACAAGCACACGTGTAGAGAAGGAAACTGTTTGAAAGAGGGAATGCAGTCACTCTGGACTTGCACACCATTCTAGCACAATACAAGGAGAACTACACATGGCATGCATACTGCAAGGAGCAGAAGACATAAAGAAAAATACAATCGAAATAGAAGCCTCCTTGTAGTCTGTAAAGCTACTAAAACACAGAGATGTGTTAATTCTGAAGAAATTCCTACAGAGATTATTGTGGAGGATCTATTAAAGACAAAAGCATTGAAGGTAAAGTTGAAAAGAAATCATAGTTTAGTTCTCAATTACCTATGATCTCCTGCAAGTTGAGAATTCCCTCTTTTTTTTATCTCCCATGTATGTTGTCATACTGAACCATGCAGCATAATAATTCTACCTGTGATTAATGTAGAGTTAACTATGTCACAGTAGAGGCATACAACAAAATTGGAGTGACAAGTAGCTCTCTGCATCTGTATTAGGTTTGCATGGCAAGGTCTTGGTAGAGGGGTGTCTACAGGGTTATTTGCCATAAGAAGCTTCCAGAAGCTTCCCCAGTGTCTAACAGAGCCAATGCCAGCTGGCTACAGGACAGATCTGCCAGTGGCCAAGAAGAACCCATCAGTGACAGTGGTACCACCTTTAGGGTAATACATTTAAGGAGAGGGAAAAAAGTGCTGCACAATGGCAGCTGGGAGATAGGAGTGAGAATATATGAGAGAAACAGCCCTGCAGACAACTAAGGCCAGTGAGGAAGGAGGGGGATGAGGTGATCCAGGCACTGGAGCAGAGATTCCCCTGCAGCCCATCACCTTGCAGACCAAGGTGAGACAGGTGTGCCCCTGCAGCTCATGGACATCCATGGTGGAGCAGAGATCCACTGGCAGCCCCTGAAGGACCCTACACCAGTTTGGACACAACAGGTGGATGTGTCCAAAGGAGGTTGTGACCCAGTGGGAAGCCCATGCTGGATCAGATTCTTGGCAAGGACCTGCAGATCCATGGAGAGAGGAGCTCACACAGGAGCAGGTTTGCTGGCAGGACTTCTGACCCTGAAGGGTGTCCGTCCTGGAGCAGCCTGGTCCTGAAGGACTGACCCCCATTGAAGGAACCTGCACTGGAGAAGTTCGTGAAGAACTGCAGCCCACGGGAGAGACTCACATTGGAGAAGTTCATGGAGGACTGTCGCCCGTGGAAGGGAACCCCACACTGGAGTGGAAGAAGAGAGTGAGGAGGAACAGTAAAGACATCCAATGAACTCATCACAACCCTCATTCTGTGCACCACTCAGGTGGGACGAGGTGGAAATGCCAGGAATGAAGTTGAGTTCAAGAAGAGAAGGGTGGGGAGAAAGTGGTTTTGAGATTTAACTATGCAGGTGTGGAAAGTCTAAAGCACGTAGAGCACAAGTTGTACAAAGGTATTACCAAATCAATATCACAAGGAAACTAGAGAGGCAGTTGAATGAAATTGTAGGCAAAATCCGGCCTTAGAAAGGGTGTCAGTAAGTGACTGATCTGAGATAGGACAGTGAGAAACATAAATAAATATGTATACATGCAATAAGAGGACAAACTCAAACCAATAAAAGGGAAACTATATGATGGATGCAATCTCATTACTACTACTACTATGAAAAATATAATAAATTAATTACTATTAATAATAATAATTAGTAAAAGATCATGAGGTGAACAAGCTACTAAAGAATCAACTAGTTCTTTAAAGAATGTGTGGCCTAGTATATAGCAATGGTGGAGTGCTAATTAACACCTTGAGTGTTAATAAGATCTTCTTATTATTTCACAGCCATTGTATAAAAGAAAATAGCAAGAACAGTCTAACAGAAACATTATAGAAGAAACACAGAAAGTGTCTGGTAGAGGTACCATAAAGTTAGTCTAAGCACAAAAATCTAAGTACAAGCATACAGGTTTAGGTAATCAGGACCTAGGACTTTCACTGCCTTTCCTGGTAAAAGGAGGTAATTGTAAAAGGCAATGGTATAGTGTTAAACACAGCTTCCTGGCTCACAACTTCCCATTTGCTCTGTAGCTTTCCTGTTACCCTGAAGAACTCTGTTCCTGGAATTACTTTTCCTTCCTACTCTTTCTTTTTTTCCTTTATTTTTTTTCAAAGCAAATAAATGTGATGAATATTCTTGTGTTGGTAATTCCAGTTAGGGAAAATTCTCTTCCTCTCTGGCTTTATCTTTGAACTGATGCTTCCTTTTTCAAGATGACAGTTTCCTCTTTTTCTTCTTTCAAAAACAATGGTGCAAAGCAACCCATTAGTCCCTCTGCTTAACCTGAGTGAGGGCAGCTGACCTCATCATCCCTTTTTAAACTGCCACTGATGTTTTCAATATCACCTTCCTTCTGAAGACGATCTTGCTTATCTTCTGCAGTTGTAATTTTTTTTCAAAACACTGACTGAGTAGATCCCTGTACCAATTTCATTCAATGGCAAAACTTAAATGTACTTCTTGAAGTCAGCATCTCACTCTCAGTAGGCATAAGTCAGTATGTTGGATGGGATAATAGTAAATGCCAGCTTAATTGTCATTTTTGTGGATCTACAGAACAATGAGCTGATACTTGAAACATTTCAAGCAGTCTTTTATGGCCAGAGCATTTCTAAAACTCTTTGTTTAAAGTGTATTCAATGACGGTTCTGGTAAGACTTCTGATCATAGAATTCTGTAATGTTCATAGGTATAATCCTTCTAACAGCTTTTGTTCCATGAGATGCCTGGATTTTATTTAAGCAGACATCCTGTCTGTAGGTCAGCCTCAAACATTAAAAATTTAACATGCAGTAATCTGACTCCGCAATTTGATCTCTTTAGAAATACAACTCCATCAAACCCTTACACAGTTCTGATTTAAGGTCAAAACCAATTCTCCAGTGACTTTGCCATTTTCCCTAAGACAGAGCTGTATATCTCTTTTGGATGACCAGAGATACTCTTTATTTGCTCCATATGATGAGTTGTGGAGGAAAAATTGCTTAAGCAAGGAGCAGGCACCCCTGGATGTGAAGAAAAACTGACCTACCATTTAGGAACAGAACAAGTGATAGATCTGGTAGGACTAGATACTCCAAAGGAAAAGTAACTTGTGTAGATTCACAGTCACACATGAATGAATTTTAGACCTTGACCAGAACAGTGCTTAAGTGAGGACTCAGGCATTGGTCTTAGAGAAGTGTTGGCAGGTACTGAACTAACCTTACATTGGGTAGTCACAAATTGCTACTGGTCATGTGAAGCTTCATTGTTCCCCTCCTACAGTCTAATATCAAATTTTAATCACAGGTACTTTAGTTAATCTATTTATATTTTAATTAGAAGAGACTCAGATATACGTTTGCATAAGTAGGGCTAATGGGAAGCATAAAGAATTTATCTTAGACCAGGGCCTGTCCCAGGTTGCTCTCCGTCTCAGTCTTTCTGCTGAGAATGCAGGAAAAACAGCGTCAAGCTGAAACATTCTGCCTGCAACTTTTTTAACTGAAAGTGACAAATAACATCACTGTTACTGCCTGGAATTCCCATGTGCTCAGCCTAACACAAATAAAGATATAGTAGCTATAGTATCAGATCTAATGTCCACCAGACCAATTATCTTGACTCTGCCATTGATCAGAAAAAAATGTGTAGTAGGTAAAACAAAGAGTGAGCTGCCACAAGCACTGGAGTCCTGATTCCGGTCCTATTCTAAAACCTTTAGGGTGGATGGATGATGAAACACTGCATATAATATTAAGGCTTTTAGGTACGATATGAGAGAATGTACGTAAAATGGAACCTATAAGGCTAATGGATGTTTAGAGAAAGTAAATATCCTTACTCGTACTGTCACTTGTATGACTTTTTGCTGAGATATAAATTGTTAAAAAACACCTTTCTAATGCTATGCCTCAGGAAAATGGTAACAGCTTTTTAAAAGCATTAGTATGTGAATCTCGGCCAGTAGTGGTTATTTTTCCTCTGTGTGTTCTAGAAGAGCAAGCTCAAGACATCAGTAACCCATTAAAAATCGTCGGTTTGCTTGTTTGTTTTCTCTTTTTTTCCTAAATATCATAGATGTTTTAAATATATGCATACTTATAATACTAGAGAATAACATACACGCATAAAACAAAAAAAGTAATTTCAGGCTTATGCAAGTTCAGTCTGATCTTTTTTTTAAGCTTCCATACTAAAATAATGCTTACAGAGCTTTTTAGGCCTTCTAATTATATCATCATTAATCAACACCTTTATAGTTAATGAGAATAATCTGTGATGGCTCTATATAAGAATTTGAAAGGATGGAACCACCAAGTCAGGCCAAAGATTTAACCTTGTTTCCTTTCTCCAAGAGCACCAACAGATGTATTTCTTAGAAAGCGTAAGAGGACAAATAGAAAGGGATACATGCCCCACTGTATCCTTTAGCCATTTGCAATAAGCACTCACCATGCTTAATAATCTGGATGCACCTCTTTTCCATTAATTCTCTTCTAATTTCATTTACATTTTTTAGACTTGACAGTACAAGCGTAGGAAACACATGAAACATGAAAAAAATCCTTTTTACTTTATTTCTTCTTCTATAAATTTCATTGTGCGTATGCTGATTCTTGCATTTGATGAAATATTGATTGTTGCTGATTCAAGTTATTTATAAACTTCTTGATTTTGGAACCAACATCACATCTCACTTTTTGCTCATCTATTTTATTTTCAGGCTACCCCATTTAATCACAACTTAATTTTTACTTATCCTATACTTCCAGTTGACTCTTTGCATTGTCTCTCTGTGCTTGGGTGACCCTGGGAGATGGAATAATCAGAATTACATTTTCTATTCAACATATTGATACATTATGGGCTTATATAAGGAAAGAAGAATTATTTTATTTGCAGCGTACATAATGTGCTGCCCAGTGGACCCAGTTTTCACAAGATTATCTCTTCATGTCAGAATAAAAGAGAAGATATTAAATACATGGTAACTATAAGAGTAACTTCTTACCTAGTTTTTATAATATCTTTGGGGTTTTAGAATTTCTTGTGAAATAGACCTGAGGGCAGGAACTTAATGGGAAATATAAAAACCAGCCTGGTCTTTTTACTCACAAGCCGAATCTATATAATAAACAAAGTAACAGTCACTGACCTGAATGCATGCAACACAAACCACAGGAACTGACTGAAGAAGTTTCTCCATAGGGTCCATGGCAAAAGAAATAGTAACATACAGAAAAAATTAAATCCTTAGCTAAGGATATTTAAAGAGACTAAACTGAATCAGTTGAATAGACTGACCCTCATTTGCTGCAAATCCAACCCATTCTAACCTGTGGCGAATTCTCACCAAGTTCATATCTTTCAGAAGATGTTTCTATTTTCTCTGTAAGTGCATGTATGAATATATAATATTAAAAAAATAAATGCAGAACTTGTTCATAATGTATATTTTTATAAGGTATATTGCTATATGATAAATTGCATGCACAGTAAATTGCATACATAATTATAATATTATCTTTTGACAATATTTACTCTATATTTTCATAACATACAACATAATTTTGGGCTTGTAGATTCTCATGTAATGTTTTGCTCATAATTTTTTTTAGATGTAGCTGTAAAATTAATGATCAATAAACTTGTTTAACTCTCCAGTACTGACTGTGCTGTGGCAGCTCCACTGCTTTCCAGCTGGTGGAAATCTCAGCTGGCAATATCCTTCCTGGTTCAGCATGTACTTTCTCTTTGTGTGTGTGTTGCCAAGATTGGTGCTGGCATTTGAGTTTTCTCTGCTTAGTGCAGGACGGAAATGAGATTAAGAAAGATTTCACAGAGGGTTATAATGTCACACTAGGGATGGATTTCATTTTCCCAAGGAAAAAGTAACCTGGCAATCAGAAATGAATCAAAATAAACCAGCTTGACTGGAAGGTTCCAAGATTAATTTTGTAAGACATTAATTCCATGTTTTCATTATTTTTGTCCATGTTTATTTGGGGTTTACGAAGAAATTGTTCTTGATTGATGTGAGCAACTTGGGATGTATTTTTTAGGATTTCCATCCAAAAGTTTTAAAAGAAGGAAGGAGGAAAGAAATTAAGAAAGAAGAGAAGTTATGGAAATGGCACGGAAGGACAGAAAGAATGGTGCTGTTGTTTGTGAGTATATCTATGACATTCACTGTCAAAACAATTGTTGTGTATGTTACATATTACAAAACCATGCTAAACTCCATGCTATGCTCTACTGTAGGTCTCATTTTTGAAATGCTTTATCTTATCTGACATTGGTCAGAAGGCTGGCAGTTTGGTTTCAAATCATGTTCCGAGGTTTTCAAATTGATTCTGGAACACAAAACACAAAATATTTCAATTGCTTCTAGAGCTATTTATTATGCATTTCCTTGTTTTCTCGAAAACAAACAAACAAACAATCCCCCCAACATATTAGCATAGCAATTTCTCTTGTAAAAATGTTTAATTTTTTAAATATTTTTTCTTCATCTTAGTCAGTCATATTCAGAAACCCCCCAAACCCTCCTAATCAAATCTCTATGAAAACTTACACAAAGAAAATTACTTAGAAATTAATCAAATGCATCAGAAGGCAATGGAATATGCCTAACAACTTTAATTTCTTTTATATATGTACTATTTTTCTCTTTACCCTCTTGTTTCCCCTCTGATAAGGAATTACACATTTCTGCCGCTCTGTCTGCAAGCTCAGGAGAGCAGTAGCAATAGACCAGTGACAGGCTGAAGTTTCGAATTCATAATAATTAGCCATGACCTTTATGTCCTGGAAAAACAAGAGTTTTACCCTTGCACTGGGACCCAATAGCGTGATTGTGAATGCTGTTCTCCATGAGTCCTTCCACAGTACAGAGTGAAGAGATTATTCGGTACAGGTTAGGGTAATTAATTAATTTATTATATTATATTTTATTTTATGATGCCCTTGAAATTTAGCTTAAGGTTTCAGGGAAACAGATTTGCCAGGGAGGATGTACAAAAACCTATAAGCAAGTAATAATTAAAACCACTGCCTAATTAGCTTCTCCCATGCACACAACCCCTTGAAAATATGTAGTTTTTGTAGACACATGGGAGCTACATTTTTAAAAGTGATTGGCAGATGTTTTTAAACTATCTGAAGAACTTATTTACTGTTTTGTTCCTAATAAGCAAGAGCCATTCTTTCTTGAGCCTGCAGAGACCATCAGGTAACATAGCTAAAACAACAGGGTCCGAAGCCAAGGTCGCAGAAGGGAACAGTATTCCTGCTTGGGAACTTTGGGGTCTGTTTCCTTACCCCAGCAGCTCAGCAGTCACAGGCTGGGTGTAGTCTTTGCAATAAACACAGCAGGAGGCTCTGGCTCACCGCTGTGGTTTGATACTCTGCGATCATAGCCTCTTAAATAACATGCCTTTAACAAACTGAGATGCCTTTACTCTTACTGCCAACTGTTCAGTGTTTGAGATATTACTGAAGCTATTCAAGTGCAAGTACAAAATTATAGTGGAAGTTTAAAGACTTTTTAGCAAACTTTTTTGTGTGTGTATATTGGATGTTCATGTCCAGGTTTTGGCAGTGGGGATGCTGTAGTGGTCTCTCTGAGACGAGCTCCCCAATGCCAGACACAGCTGGTTGCAGGTCCAACAGACCCAATGCAGGATAGAGCTGAGCCCATTGACCAAACCAGTGGTCCATCTAATGATAACACATATAAGAAAGGGTCAAAACACTAGAGAGCAGAGAGGAAAGAACTGTTAGAGAGAACAGTGAAAATACCAAGGTCAGTGAAGTGGGAGGAGGTGCTCCAGGCACAGGAGCGGAGGTGGCCCTGGAGCCTGAAGGAGCAACCACAGGGGAAGTGTTTCCCTGCAGATCATGGACAAGTCCATGGCTGACCAGGTATCCACCCTGTGAAGAACCCCATGCAGAAGCAGGTGGATATTATAGGAACTGCATCTAGTGGAAAGTCCACTCTGGAGCAGATTTATGAAGGACATGGGAAGGACTCAGATTGGAACAGGAAAAAGTGTGAAGAAGAAGGAGCAACAGAGAGGAACAGTTACAAATTGACTGTATCCCCATCCCCTTTGCGTTGCTTGGTCTGTGGGAAGGATAAAGATGAGTTTGGAGTGAATCAGTGATGTGAAACTTAATAAAAACGTGGGGGCAGGGGTAAGATGTTGTTTTAATTTGCCTTTATTTTTCACTATGCATCTGTATTTTAATTGACAATGAATTACATTAATTCCCCTAAACCAAGTCTGTTTTGCCAGGGATAGTAATTGGTCACTAATATTCCTAACTTTATCTTGAAGCCAATGACATTTTAATCTTATTTTCTCCCCTGGTCCTCTTGAGGAGGATGAGTGAGAGAGCACCTGGGTAGGCATATGGTAGCTGGTGCATCTTGTAATCAAGGCTTAAAAAAGTTCTGACACATATGACTTCTATATATCATGGAAAGCTAAGTACTTGTTGCAAAACTTTTAGCCTTCACATAAAATGTTCCACATTTGCAAAACTCCAGAGAGGAGTGGAAACACATTTTTACAAGAAATGATCAGTAGTCTGTTGAAGTTCAAAAAGTCATTAATTTACAGATGGTCAAGAAGAGGCATTACGATCCTTTCTTTTAAAAGGAATTCAGATTTTTTATCCCAGTGTCAATTTATTATTCAGTGACTCTGATTGTCATTTTAACATCTTTTCAGATTAGGGATTGGGTATCTCTGAGATTTTTGCCCTTATTTTTATGATAAACTCGTCTACAGGTATGGTACGTGTCACATTACTGAACGCCAAGAAACATATAATATCTTAAAAAATGGCTTTTCATTGCAAAACTCATATCCCTTTACACTAATAAGAACTAGCAGTACAAGTATCTAAACAGAGAGAAGTCAAAACTTAACAACAGAAATTGCTTTCACTGTCATTTGAGTTTATTCAACCCTTCCCATAATGCCTTTCTCTGTTTTTTACCACAAAGTAGGGAAATTTAGAGCTTTAGTAATGTCCCTGAGCTTCTACCAATATGCTCTTTGTAAGTAATGACTCCCATTTTCAGTCCCCACCATGTTTTTCCTATGCCATGAATCTGAAACCAGAAAATGGAAAATAGTTGATGATGTAAAGCTACAAATGACTTTGTACATGAGAAGAACATTTGCTGTAGAACAACATTTTGGTTCTTCATGATACATACAAATCCTATATTCTCTAAATATTCTCAAAATCTGGCTTCCTCCCATATGATTTCCCCATTGCTGTAAATGGGGTTTTGTTATTGTCTTCAAATTTGCCTAAATATATATAGTACATTGGAAGTTTCTGAAATGTTCAAGTGAAGGAAAAAGTGTTGGGTTACTATATCCTGGTTTTAATTAGCTATTCCAGTAGGAAAGATGTTGACGCATATGTGCATTCATTTATTCAAATTTGTGCAAAGAAAAATATCCAGATGAATCAGGCTTCTGTATACTAGATTTTTCAATATGAACTGTTCTCTTCTTCATGGAATACACCACTCCTATTAGTAGTTTTGATAAAGATTAATTTCATATGTAAGTATTTCTTTCTAAATTATTTTCTTTGTGGGATTATCTATCTAAACAGAAAATATTACTATTACTCTATTTTCATATTAAATTTTCTAGTATTGCAAAACACATAGCAGCATATATTGATCAGGAATAGATTTTTGGTATTACAGTATTTTGTATTTTGTTTATATTTGAATTTATTCCAAGGTCATTCAAAGTATCTCTTTCATTGTCTCTGATTGTCACACTAATATGTTCGTCACAATAATATGTTGCAATAAAAACCATGTTATCAAAAACTTATTTTTTTACAGTGGTCCTCTACAGCAAAATCTGTTTGAAATAGAAGAGAAATATTAGATTTAAAAGACAAAAAAGAGTTGTCTTATATCTACAGAAAATAATTTTATAAATGTCATGTATCACTTTCAGAAGCGATTGGATTAGTCTCAGTTTAGTCTTTTATCTCTGTAGCTGAAATATCCTCTAAATAAACTTTGATTGGCAAAAGTTAACTTGATTTATGCTTTAGCAATACTGGAATAAGACAGCACTGCTGATAAAAAGAAGAAATCAGGAAGCAGTTCAGCTGTATCTCTTCTAAGTTATTTTCAAAAGATAGGACACAAGCATCTGTGCAGTCTGCAAAGTGCGCATTTTATTAGTTATTTTGGTTCAAATAACTGACAAGTCTGATATTTCCCATGTGCTTGTCCCTCTGCATAAATCAAATATAGCAAATCCTTTAGTTAAGGAATATACTTCAGAGCCTGGTTTGCACAGCACCAGTATTGAAAAAAAAAAAGAGCTAAAAGCTCATTCAACATGCAGTCACAATTCTGTACCATACACCTCTGCAAAGTCTTGTAAAATTCTATTATAAGGCTATCAAATTTAATCAGCTAGTCAGTTTTGAGCCAAAGTCTTGCACTCCTTACATCTTAAACCTCTTGTACTAATACAAAACAGGCACTAGCTCTTTCCATTTTTGAAATCTTATTTTGATCCTATAAATAAGTAAAGTAAAAGATTGCCTTAAGCAAGGCTGGTTTTCTTTCTTGTCATTAAAGCAACCATTTCTCTCCAATCTTCCTCTTCTTTACATCTCTGTTATTATAAAACATGGAGACTACACGAACATGTGGAAAGGTGCACATGGGTTAGTGCTTCAGTGGAGGGATACAGGCTTTTTAGCAGGAAAGACTGGGAAGGTGAGAAGCAGGAGTTGCCTTTTATGTGGAACAGCTGGAATATATAAAGGTCTGCCTCCGTGATGCATTCAGGAATCACTCAAGAGCTTACGGACAAAAACTAGTGGGTAGATCAACATGGGTGCTGCTGTAGTCAGTATCCAATATACACCTCCTGGTCAGGAAGTATTAGATATGGCCTCACATTTACAGGCCCTGTTTCTTGTGAGGGACTTCAACCACCCTAACATCTGCTAGATGGACAATACAGCAGTATTCAAGTAATTTGGAAGATTTTTGATGTGTTGAAGGCAACTTACTAGTCTAGGTGACTGAAGAACCGGCAAAGAAAGTAGCGCTGCTGGATTTGGTATTTATGAACAAGAAAGAAATATTTAAGGAGGAGAAAGTCAGGGTAATCTCGGCTACAGTAACCAGGAGATGGTGTTCTGGATCCTAAGAGGCAATATCTTAATTTCTTTCCTTGAGAATGTGATGGAGAAAATCCACCTGGGATCTAATTCCAAAAACATGAATGACAAGAAGGTGGTCAAGAGTAGTCAGCACGGATTTATGATGGAAAAATCTAAAAATACTGTAACAACCTCAGTGAGATGGTTTGATAGACAAGGGGAGAGCAGTTCATGCTATTTATCTCAACTTAGCAAAACTTTGTCATGGTTTCTAATAAAATCCTCATAGAGAAGTTGACAAAGATAAGGAGACAATGAAGTGAAAACTCACTGAATAACCAGGTCTAGAGAGTTGTGAACAGCTGTGAGGGTTCAGTTGGAGGCCAGTCACCAGTGGTATACCCCAGGGGTCAGTACTGGGACCAGTACTATCAAAACTTAAGACCTGGAGGAGGAGATGGACTGCACCCTCAGCAGTTTCAAAAATAATACAGAACTGAGGGAACTGGCTGGTACACCAGATTGTTCCTGGCTGGTACACTGCCATATAGAGCAGCAACCTGCTCAATAGGTTTGACAAACAGACAGAGATGAATCATGTAGAGTTCAGCAAGGGGAAATGCAAAGTTCTGCACACGGGGAGAATTAACCACAGGCACGAGTACACACTGAATAGATTAACAGGCACTTATTAACAGTCACATTTGGGAGAGACACTTTCAGATGAAAATAGTAAAATATTCACCTCTAAGGGTCTTAACTGCCTCACTCAGATGTCCTCCTTCGTTCTAAGGCAGCAAAACTCTTTCGGGCATTGTGTGTACTTGTGCAACATACATAAGTCGTAAAATAATATGGTAAAAATGTTGCCATGTCCAAAGTTGTTCATGCCAAAATTAATAGATACCCTAGGCAAGGATGTCAGATCATCCAAATATCACTTCAAACTACATAAGATTTGAAACTGACTCCATTTTATTTAAATCAGTTTTACTCACTAATGTCTAATTGCAATGTATATTTTTAACATAAGAGAAGCAGGATTTGACTTGATAATAGATTTCCACGTATTTAGTCAGAAGGAGAAGAGAAGGAATCAGCTGCAGAGTTCCTGGAGGGAAAGGAACTCATGGAATTCCTTACTTTCTCCTTTCCCTGTCGTATAACGCTGTTACTTGGATATCTTTCCTACATGCTGTATTAGCAAAAAGTTGTAGGAAACTTGTGACAGTGAGAGATGACAACCAAGTGTACTAGGCTTGGAGGCAGGCAGCAGAGCTGAGCTCAGAACCATAGCAAGCATTTTTGGAAGCAGTTATCATTCTAATAGATTATTTGATTGAACTTTATCAAATTACATCCAATGCGCCTAATGCATTCTTGTGAAGCGTGCAATCTTTAGCTAATTATTCAAGGAAGTCCATACCAAAGCAGTCAGGCCACCAAAAGGAGAAAGCCTGGGCTGGAAAAGACAGGCAGTTTCTGCAGCTGTGCAAGACAAGCAGGCACCCCTCTTTCTTTCAGACATTTTAAATGATGAGCTACTCAAGGATGCAGAGAGGGAACAAACAATCTAAGAAGAAAAGAAGGAAAAAAGAAAAAAAATCAGTATACCATAATAGTGAAATTAGAAAGTGTGTAGTGTTGCCTGCTAGGCAATGAAACCTAGGAAACCTAGCAAATAAACTTATGCAACAGCTGTGCCCAATCTTAGCATTTCTGCTGCTATCCAGATTAAACTTAAAACTACATGTTATCACATACTAAAGGATTCCCACCCATACTTTAAAATATGTAAATCTGAAGGTGATGTCTCATATCATGCAATAATGTGTGGTCTGGAGGCAGAGAAGATGAAATTGAAACTCTTTGTGTTCTCAAAATGAATCTTAAATCAAACCTGAATATGATGTGAGTCAACCACAAAGAGGATTTATTCTTATATTTGTCAGTTCCTTTGGTCCTATTTTTCAGCTAAGCAGAAGTATTCCCAGAGTACTTTTTTTAAAACAAGTATCCATTTTTTTACTTAAAAGGAATGCTTAATGACTGTTTTGGATATCTGTGCTCCTTTAGAGTCATAGAGCACTAGTTACCACAGCTCTAGGGAACAAACAATTATTAACTGATAGCATCTCTTAGGCCAGTAGTGGTTTGGGAAAAGGAATTTTCATACCCAAGCAAGCTGCGGCAATCACAAATTTATGCTACTATTATTTGATGTTCCTAGTCTTATTTCTTCTTCCATGAGATATTTCTTAGAAATATATTTGACTGAAGAATTGCTATTGCCAAAATAATTTCTTTTAACATACTAAGAAATAATACTTGGTTGTTTAATGTTGATTTTTATCTCCTGCAGTCTGTTCACTTAACCAGATGCAGTAAGAAGACTTTTCTTCTCAAGGAAATAGTGCAAAACCTCCAGCATCATGCTGTCACTCAAGATGCACACAGGAGAAAAAACTGAATATGACATGAAAATTCTTTGGGAGGTGTTAAAGGTTTCAAAGACAATTCTAGTAACTAAAACCAGAATATGGCCTGGTATAATCCAGTTCCTACTTTCCTTCCTTGTCTCTGACAAAGCAGTGGTATGAAATCCTTCTAAACTCACCTTTACACCAACTTTGGTCAGTATCCTGGTTCAATGAAAGTAGACAACAATAACATAACTCAAAAATTAGGGCATTTTCAGAAGTGGAAGAAGGTCATGATTTAAAACCATTTTCTCTTTGACTTAAAACAGGGCTTCAGAACAAGTTCTTCCCACGTTTCATATTGTGCCCTAACACCCCAGATGTGGATTGGTTCTCATTCATGTCTGTTGGGTGACCATTTAATACATTTCAGGACTTAAAATGACCAAGTCAGAAATATATTCTGCTAGAAAGACAATGTCTCCTCAGCATTCCTCAGGCATTGATTATTCAGTGTGCCTTATAGGGAGATACTGGGTAAGGAATTTAAGAATGTAAAGAATTTTTTCCCCCTTCTATAGTTCAAATTTGTCCCATCTAATAACATGTCTTAGTTTTGTTTTTTTGGTTTTTTTTTCAATAGAATATTGAGACTGTCAGACCAATGTAGGTGAAAACTTTAATGTGTTTCTTTTCTTAAATTTCTTTCCAGTAAGGAATGGGTAGGGAATGGGGGCTAAATTTTGACTGTTCTTCCACAGTTTAGGTGGTCAACTAAAAGTAAAAGCTTGTAAAATGCTTATAATGATTCAAATTTATGTTTGATTATCTTATCTTTCCATCTTGTAAAGACAGCAACGACAGCATAAATTAAAAATTTTTCTTGGCTCCAGATAGACAGACTGAAATATCAGACCGTGATGAATTTGACATGTAATTGGTATGGAGAGCACTGGATGATTATCCTCTGAAATGCTCCTGGGTAATTTCCAATTCCTTCACAGGGAATTGTATGTCCATAATAAAAGAGACTAATGCAAGTGCAAATGGTGCAAATGTCTTCCTCTCTAGATATTCAGAACCTATGATGAAAAAGTCAACCTGAGTTTTGCTCTGGAGGAAATGCAGAATTCACATTTGTCACCTGCATGTTCAAGATGTACACAATGGGTCTAATTCTCTCTGACATTTTGTTGCACCCTGAAAACTCTAAGATAGCTTTTCCTATCTTTTTTACTCCCCTGTTAATTCCTCAGACATATTTCTGAGACATGATTCATTTGCTGTTGTCCCCATTATGAGTGACCCAGTTATATGCCAGGATATCAAATCCCTCTACTAAAAACAAAGAATAATATGTGGTAATATTTTTCTAAGTTCAATTTGCAGTAATTTCTACAGAATTAGTACAACAACAACGTATCTGTAGGATGACCTCTCTCTTGTTTACATTAAGTCTGTTCCTTAAGTTGAAATAAGCAGCTGACCTTGTTATCCAAAGGACCATCATGTTCTGCTTAATAATTTATTTTAAATACTCATTTATTTTTTGTTAGCTATTTTTCTTTTGTGTCTGTCATAGTATTTGCTCTTTTTTTTCCCTTCAAAACAAATTAAAATCTAGTGAGGATTCTTAAATTTTCTAGAAATATTTTCTAGAAATATTTGCTTAAAGCTAACACAGTTAAAAATACTTATTTTCTCCTGATGCAGTTCCAGATATTTGGACTGCAGATCAAATTACCAATAAGTGGATTAAATGGAAGTCATTATATGCAAAATAGGAAAGCTACTCTTTAATACAATAAGAAATAGATAAAATTCAATATATGACAAAGCAATTTCAGAGGCAATTGCTGAACTCTGAAAAAAAAGCTCTACTTAAATATTTGTAACTGTTTATTACATTTCTATGAAATAGTCAAAGAAATATCTGTAAAATCTTTTTTTCCTCAGTCCATTCTCCAAGAAAATTTAGTAAGATTTTGCTATTTATTAATTTCCCTACGAAAATTTGATATATGCCAAAAGTTCAGAAAAAAGGTCTAGAACTTAAATACCATCTTCAATACTACTGTGTATAATGGTTTTTTGTGACACATAAATGAATTGCAGTATTGCCTACTCTAAACGTTTCTTTTTGACTGTTTCTTACATCATCAGTGAGGAAGGAGAAAGAGTGATTTGTGATTTTCCAAGAATTCCACTTTGTCTTTTCAAAAGTGAATTGGCCTCTTGTGTGTATTTTATAAAAAAATAGATAATGTAGAAGGGCTAATTTCCAAGGAGAATTTCACCTTTTTGCTTGCCTTTTTGATATTGCAATTAATTATGCTTTTAAATAATTATGATTTTTCTCAAGCATCTAGATATATAAATACCAGACTGGGCCCACAAAAAAAGTAATTAGACTCAAATGTGGAATAAAATTAGCCCTCAATTAATTACAGATTTGAAAATAAAACAGAAACGTGGAAATTTAGCTACAATACTATTGAAAAGGAAAGAGAAAAAAAGAAATCCTTATATGGCAAATATTACATTCCATTATTTCTGCCTAACCACTATACTTTTATTTAGACATTCCATTTAACAGCAAACAACCACAAAGCCCTATCCCAAGATTTTTCCAGGAAAACAGTAATCATACATCTTATACTAATAAAGCTTAAAACATAAACAGTCTTGGCACTCCCATGGGACCGTGCAAGATTCTAGCCAGAAACAGTTGCAATTTTCCCACAGAAGTCAGATTCTGAAGTTGCATGTGATGTTTTCTTGCTTTGTACCTGTGAAGCTACTGACATTTCTGCAGAGTGGTAGTGGAAAAGTTTCCATTCCAACTCAAGGATATTTTATTGTTGATTCATATAGAGAAAGAGAAGTGTCAAACAACCATGCAGTTGTTTTCTCTCTGTAGAGGGACACTAAATCAACATCGGGTTTTTTTAGATTTTTACGGAAGTACAGTACCTGAATGACGATCCTTATACCTATAACAGGGATTATTTCCACAGGTTTTTTTCTTTGCTTTCCAAAGCTTTTTCTGCTGTATATCATCCACTTCATTCTCAGAATCACCTACTATGAGCCAGCACATTAATGTGCCTGCCAGTGTCTCAGATGTTTCTTCTGTAATCACTTTGCAAGAAAATATTGCAGTTTCTCATTTCAGGAGAGAAATTTCTCAGGCTTTTCTATTACCAAATGATCACAGACTTGCCATATGAGCATACAGTATTAACTATGTGAATATCTTGCTTTAAGAAAATTATTATAAACTTCTAGTTGTTTTATAGCATCCTGGTTACCATGTTTACTTCCTAGCAACAGAATAATATTTCCTAGTGAAGTGAAACCATCATCAATAGTGTAAACATTCAGATGACAGAAAGCTGATCAGCAGAAAGATTTAAGATGGCAGTATCAAGCAGACTAAAATATTTAGGAGCAGAAATCACACTGGCTTCCTATTGTTTATTTTTGAAAAACCTCCCTTACTTGCTCATGATTTTTCTTGGGCTCACAGCTAATTTCACTGGTTTTCCTCTGAGCATTTGTTGAGATTGCTGTCCCTCTACACCCACCACTTCCTCTAACAGTTAACAACTGTGATGTGAAAACAGAATGGAATTAAAAAAAAAAAAATAATTCCGTTAAATAGCAATGATATGTCAACTGTAGCTTTTAGTGACAACATATCTGCTTTCACAAAAATTTCACTAGAATACTTCCCAAGACTGGAGTCAGAGAGAGAGGAAACGAGATTCATTACTCTGGAAGAAGCACCCTAATGATGACAACTTACATGAATGTTTTTGTGTGGGTGTGGGCATTAGACTTCTGCCCAGTTTATCACTGGCAGCTCACAGCAGCCCAGCTTTTCCCCTGGCGCACTGTCCGCGAAGCAGGAGAGAAGCTGCAGCGCTGCATTCCCACCCATCTCGCATTACACAGATGGGGATAAAGGGGCAATTTACTCCTCACGTCTCGGTACTGACTGTGGAGCACACAGCTGTGTAACGCTCCACACTGCACATGTGGACACCTCTGGTGGATGCATTCCTTTTTGAGGGGCTTTAAATTTGATCTGTCACATGCCAGAAAAACAGCTTAACCACACAGCCACCTCCTTCTGAGAAGAAAAGAAGAAAGTGGTATGGAGAAGGCAGTCTCATTGGGTTGATTGTTTTTTGCTATGTTGTTGAAAAAAAAATCCTAAATTATTTTCTGTGACACCTGAAGTTTGTTTTGGGGTTTATTTTATTTTATTATTTTTCTATTTTGAAGAATTCCTATTATCTAGACAGCTGTAATTATGGAAGACTCACAGACAGACAGCACTTCCCAAACTTTCAAATCCAAAAAGTAACACTCATGCAGTAAAATCAAGTAAAACCATGTTGCTGAATTAATGAAACAATTACATGTTGCTGTATTCTCACACTGAACAGAGAATAGCTCTACCAGATTTGGATGATAGATATCATATATACAGATCTGTTTCAGCTATCTTAACTTTTTAAAACTGTCCTGTCTTACTTGCTTGGTCTTTATAGTGAGATGCAGCTGGTGGATTCAACCGGCAAACGGTTTCTGCTCACTAGCTGACGGCTCTGCTCAATTAGAAGATTGCCCTACTGCCTGCAAGAGTGATTTGTAAGGTTTATGGGACTTGACTCCAATACAGAAGTCAGAAGTACACTTTCCACTGAACTCAACGGCTTTAGATATGGCTTTAATTGCTGAAAGAATATCTGGCACAATAAATTCAAATGGAAATGGGAATGGTTAGAAATATATGAATAACCTACAGAAATTACAAAATCCTCCAATTAAATGAGTCAATAATCCAGATGCTGAACTTGGAATAAATTTCATTATTACTAACCAAAAGAAAGGAAGAGAAAGTAATGTAGTCAACACAATTTTCTATTCACATTTTTTCCAAGATATTTTTATAAATAATCACTATTATAATTTATATACTGTGAAAATTGTTCCCCTTTCTGCACTTTTGAGCTGACATAATACTTTAAGGTGTCAATGTAAGACCAAAGCTTCTCACTTGGAAAACTGAGCTGAAACATGAAGGGTTTATACTTCAAGGACGCATTGATGCAGAAGCCTAGTGCAGTACTGATGTTGAGATAAAGGCATTTGCTGAGGTCATCCACCTTGGTAAAATGGTATCCTATAAATAGGGAAACATGAATAATTTACTTACATATGAAGTAGCTGGTAACCCGTTACTATAGATATGAGTGGAAATATGTCTCTGATGCTATCTGTTGCTGAACATTGACTGCAATTATTATAAGATGGAGGTACTAATAACAATAGTTGATACATTTTCTTAACTATAAAATCAAACACGTTGACAAAATGTCTTTCTTTTCCAGAATTATTTGGTGAAATCAGCCCTCCTAAGACACAGGATGTTTATATTTATTCATTTATATTTTGTGTGTAGAATTTCCATATTACATCATTGCTGAAACTTTCATCTTGCTATAAACCTAGGAACAACTATTTTTCCAGGGACATAACTTTAAAATCTCAACAACAGGTAAGAAAAAAGGTAGAATCTGGTCTTTACTTGAACCAGTGGACATAAAGTATTTTTCACAGTTCTTTATGTTTATATGTATATATGTACGTATGTATCTCTGTAGATACATATATGTGCATATATGTGTAAAATTGTGCACCTATTAATTATTTAATTATAGTTTAAACCTAATGGATAGTATAAAGCTGATCTGATACAATTTAAGATAGTTTGGAGGTACAATCCCTAGTTATCCAGGATGATGCCTTTGTAATTCACATAAATTTTAGTGCTCTGTATTTTTGTTTTTTCACATTAACTGAAGGTCCCAGCACCACCCTCTAGGTATTGGTCCTCCAAGCCAGGGCTGTGGATTTGTTCACTGACCAACTACTTTGGTATGGTACCTCAAAGGAAGTCTTATGCTGTAGGAATGAAGAGAATATAGATTTTGGAGGGAAAGCAAGGGCCGTATGGGGGAAAGAGAAGCATGTATAGCAGGAGGAGCAGCAAGATCAAGAACTGTCCAAGAATAACTTTTTTTCCCCTTCTGATCTTTGCTATGGTAGGATTTTATTTGCCAGTCTTTCTGAGAACTGTGTGGCAAAGCCTGTGGGAAACAATGGAACCAAAATAAACTGTTTCAAATATATTTTTCTCTTTATGTATGGAGCTTTTTGATTAAAATGAGTACTTATTGTCACTGGCATACTGGTTATCATTAAGAATGGAACAGTGATACAAGTCTGACTGTGCACAATACTGTTGTACTAGAAAATTTGATGCTTTTTTTTTGTACAAAACATTACTTAAAACTGTAAGAAAACATCCGTTGCAGAGAACAACTAATTCCCTACTCTTTAGACAACAAGTAACGGATAGCTAAGACAGACAATCAGTATCATACAATCAGATCTTCAAAATAAGTTTTATGCTCAGTTTTACTGAATCCATAGCAATGGACAGGTGTTTTGTGGCTGTATCACAATTCTCTTTCAAAGTGATTTAAAGGGGAACAGCCTAACAGTTCTTCGGACATTTGCTTACATGAACTGTGAATTCTTCTAAGAAGACATGGAAAAATTCACAGTGCTACTTCTCAAGAAACAGAAAATCAAGGACAGCTTGTGTCAGAGAGGGGAAAGAGTTTATAGTTATATATATTATAAACAAGAATTCACACTGATCATGTTACTCAAAGTCTTAAGATTAAAAACAGAAAAAAATATGTGCTTCTTAGCCCAAGATACAGAATTTTTTTTCCTATTCTGTCCTGTTTTCTTGATTCAAAAAGTGAGCTTTAACTAGATTAAGCCAATTTTCTGTACAATAGTGAAACACATATGTGAGTATAGATTTATCCTGGGAAAGTCTGCTGCAGTATTAACAGCTGTATTTTTAGGGACTGAAATACCCCAAAGAATTCTTATACAGCACTAAAATCAAGTCATATGCCCTTTGGCATGCTAACATCAAAAATATATTTCTAGTCTACAGTAGTGCTGAGCCTGATTCCTGGGCTCAATCCAAATGTTTTAGGTGTTTTAGCTCAATGTGTTTATTCAGACTGTTGGTTATTTTCTTCTGCATCTTGTATAACAAGTGAAAAATGCATACGTACATTTGCCTAGTTAGAAGAAAGTAAAATCACAAAGAGAAATAAATTCAAGCTAGAAATAACTAAGGGAAAAACAAATCGCTTGTCATGGGCTCTATAGGTATTTTTCAATATTGCTCCTTATTTACAAAGGCAAACTTGACAAGAAGACAGAGTTAAAAGGAAAAGTAGATGTCCTTGGAGAAACAAGGAATGTCTCCACAGCACGCTTTCCACCATGCAAAATTTGCATGCAACAAGCAAGAATATATCATAATATGAATAGCTTTTAAAGCAGCCCTTGCTGCCAGCATGTTCTGGGATAATGAAAGTGTGCACACACGTGCACCACAATTGTGATCCAAGAGGCTGGTCGCCTCAATGTTTCTCAGGCTTCGATGGTTAGGAGAGTGATAGCAGTATGCGGACAGAAAGACACTTGCAACTGTTCTTGGATGCCATATTATGCCAAGGTTTCCTGCAGGCATTACCCTCTTGGCTCTTTGCTGTGCTTCTGTCAGCTCCTGCATTCCCATTACAATGTTGCAGTTTTTCTCTAGACATGTAGTGTGACATGCAGGAGATCAATCACCTGATAAGCTACATAGGCATCAAAATTTTCAGTGCAGAAAAGATATTGCACTGTGCCACAGACAGAAAGTATTTGTTTCTCTCCAGTTGAAGTCCCACAATGCATTTTCCCTATATTTATGTGCCCAGGAGGAAAATATGGCCACCAGTACGTGAAACAGTACAATTGCAAAGATTCCCCTTCCTCAATCCCTCTGGGACACTTCCCAAATTAACTTCCTTTTAGAATGACTCATACTCGCAGCAAAACCAGAGCACAATAGACTTTGTCTAACTCTGTATAAATTTGGGGAGTTCTGTGCAACATTTTGGATTTTTGTTATAGTCAGTGTTTATTCCTGTCTCATTTTTCTTAGAAACAGATGTGGCTTCTTCTTTATGTAACCATTTTTCATTATACTTCACCCTGGACAAATTTGCAGAAGCTCCATTAATTTCAGCCAGAGTAGGATAGAATATGCAACCCTAGGCTTAAAATTTGTTTCCTGTTTTATTCAATGTCATTGTAAATTATGCAGAATTTTAGCTGAATATAAAAGTGAGTTGTCAGGTTCTTAAGACACGAACTGTGTTTTCTGTCTTATCCATAAAGTACTTAACGGAGATCATTGATTCTAACTGCTCCCTTAGGCACTACCTGGATACAAGAACTAAATAGTAATATGGGCATGTTAAAAATACTTATATAGTAAATAAAAACACTCATACTAACTTCTAGAATTCTTGCTCAGAAACTTAGTTTTCATTAGAGATGGAGAATTTTTAAGCTAACTTTTATTCACTTAAAATTACTGTGTATATTGCTTCTGTCTGTGTTACATTTTTTCTCTTTACTGCTCCTGTGTTTGTCTGTAAATCACATGGTATATTAATAAATAGTGCTGAAATTTTAATAAATACCTGAAATGTTAAGTACAACTTACTGCCCTTTGCTATCTCTTTTCTCTATTCTTTAATTTGATGTAATTATATAGTTTTAAAAACAAGGTAAGGTAAAGTAACTGATCAATATGATAATTCTTCAACAATTGTCAAAATTTAACTAGGACTGGCTTTCCTATGGCTGCTTTGAATTGTATATTGTGCAAATTGGCTCCAACCTTCCATCCCAATGGCTTGTTGCAGAAGATGTTCATGTTATAAATTGTGCTTGATTTGCTTTTAATGGGTGCAGTTTCTTTTGTGTACTGTTAAATCAGGCCAGGAATAAAGGCTTAACTTTCTGACAGAAAACATCCTTTAAAAGAAAATTCATACAGTCTAAAATGAAAACAGATGAGATTCCAGCTCTGAATCTAGTTTGTCAAGAGAAGAGCTCACTGTGGACCAAATTTATCAGTATTCCACCAAAGCACCATGTATTAAAAATTTGGGATCCAAAGATCTGATGAAAGAAAACTGGTGAAAGTTCTCTTCTTTACACCAGTAGAAATCCAAGCACTTTGAATGTTATGCTGATCCTAATTTAAAGACCTGTGAAAGTACATGTGATGGGCTTTCATCTTACATGAAGCCTAAATAATTGGAGCACTCTTTTGTCTAGATGGGGAGGAACTACAAAGAGAAAATACGGTTTCCTAAATCCTCTGCCCTTTTACTCTTCATTTATTGCTCATACATAGAATAAGCTTCTCAACCTTTACTCATTATTAATATACAGAGAGTGCATGACCTAGTAATATTCAGAGAACATAGAACATTAGAAAGGAAGAAAAAAAAAGACGGGAGAAAGGCAGGAAGGAAGAAAGGAAGAAAGGAAGGAAGGAAGGAATGGAGGGAGGAAGGGAGGGAGGGAGGGAGGGAGGCACACCTAGCAGGTCTTGAACTGCAAAAAAGAACCCACGGATTAAAAATTGTGCTGTTTTGTCAGAGGAAGGAATTAATTTAGTCATAGGGTTCATGGAGGAGAACTGAGCAGAATTCAGCTCTGGTTCTCAAGAACTTCTTATAAACCTCTGAGTAATTTACTCTCTCCCAGGTTGAGCCCAGAATTTACTCTTTGTAAACAAACTCCAAAAGACATCTTTAGGCCAGTTACTGTTGTAGACAAATTAGGACAGACTAAGATTTTATCAAAACCCAAATGTAGTCCTGCTCTTAAATAGCTTTCAGCCTCCTAGCCTTAGCAAATAGTAGCTCATTAATCTTCACTGCACTTCTTGCAGTGAGTCTAAGAGATTATGTAGCTTAAATAATGCTGTATGAAAAGTCTACATCAGAGATAAAATGGGAAATCAAGTTTCCATTACCCCTGGTATCCAGTGGGAAAATGGAAGCTTCTTTTTCTGATTCTAAATGTACCTATATCTTTATTTGTATCATAATAATACCTTTGATTATAATTGTTTAATTATAAATATACCATTTTTATCCAACTTTTTCACAGAAATATCTTTAACAATATTTGAATATAACAAAAAGGGGAAAATAAAATTAATTAAACGTTCAAAATTAAATTGAATGTGACAAGAACTAATTTAATTTTACAATTGATATTAAAATTAGAAAACAACATTGTAACCAAAGTGTTATGTACTATCCACAATTAAATATATTTTTTTCCTTCTTCTTTTACTTATGAAAGAGATTTTTTGGTTTACTTTGTGTTCCGTTAAAAATGTGACTAAATGAAAAGTCTCAAATTTTGCCATGTAAAGGGAAAATAATTTTCTGTCAAGCTTAATAAATACCCATTAGACTCAGAATGGTTTCAATTTTTTCACATTTCAACATGAAAAGGTCCACTGTTGTGGGTCTATAACAGAAATTCGTGGACTGGTAGTTTCTGAAATCAGAATATATGGCATGGTAATTCATATGATAATTATAGAAATCTACAGAGACACAAAAAGTGTATGGAGCCGATCATTGTTATTGAATTGGTGTTGGAGGGCAATAATTAAAGAAAGAATTTAACCTTTTCAAATATGATTCTTGCAATGCAAAAAACCCCCTGTCAATAAACAAATATTTAGCAAGGACATTTTGATTTTAACATTTGGTTAGTTTGCACCAATATCTACCACATTGATAGATATTCTAGCACTCTTTGCAGAAAAGTGAGTAAGTAGCTCATCAAAAGTCTCTCAACTTTAAAACCTCCACAGAGCATTGCAATGCTATTTTAAAGCAACAATTCTTTTTCATTTTTCTCATGCTTTCATCATCAGAGTCTAGAATATCTGACAGCATGATTTTTAAGACTCTAGCTTTATTGGCAAACTGGTGCTGATGTTAAAAGTACATAGGGAACTTCTGTAAGTTGCCATCTTGCTTTTTTTCTATGTCTTGATCAATCATTGTCCATTGCCAAGTTGTTCAGATATTGTAGGAAAAGACATCCAGCTCAAAACTTTTATGGGAGCTTCTCTGCTCATGAATTTATTTTAAACCCCAAGCTTCTCCGTTGTGGGAAAAATTGATGCATATAGGTTTGCACAAATTTAATGCCCATGATACAATTTAATGTATTCTTTGTCTGACATTTGCAAAGAGAAAATCCTCTTGCCACATCTCAGTTCACTTACTTTTTTGTATCGGAATGATGTGCCAGATTTGGGAAATCTTGTGCTAATGGAAAAAATTACTCACATTTGAGTACATAAATTTAAAAACAGTGCCTGTTCTTGAAAAATCTAACTATTGAACCTTTGAAACCTTTTTTTTTTTCTTTACCATGAAAACACTGCAGTATCAAATAATTTCCTTTCAGGACAGGCAGTTCAGCCAAGATAAGTTCTTCTGTTAATCATCAGCACAAAACAGCAGTGGATATGAATCACTGTATTAAATCTTATTGAATTCTAAGAGCTTTTCTTCCAATAACACTTACACTGCAATTCTTAATGCATAATCCAAAAGAAATAGAATAATTGAATTGGTTTCGAGTGTCAGATACTTTGAAACTATCTAAACATCGCTAGCACTGTCAAGATTTTGAAATTCAAGAAGGTGTCTGATTTCCCTCGGGATAAAAACTTTAAAAATATGTTTGCCTGCTGATTTTTTTTAATTGCTTTTGTCTTTGTGAACAGTTTCCAATGCAGAGCTTATAACCTGGTTTCACAAATTGGAAATAACAGATGTATGTATTGGTCACATGCAGAAATTTATACATTAAGGAAAAGAAAAAGAGAAAAGGATCAACCACTTTAATTTTATAATAATATTTAATACATTTTCAAATAAAATTATGTGAAACAGATGTCTGCAATAGGCAAAGAACTCAATCTCCCACAGAGTGTTTTCTTCAGTTCTAAACCACCAATAAACAAAAATGAGAAACTATTACATACAAAATTTACTGTTCTCCCTTTTTTTTTTTCTTTGCAGTAAGTCACTTTACTGAATGGTTACACCAAAACAATTTTCTTATCTTCTGAAGAGCTCAGGGAGAGATCAAATAAACCCATTTATAGGACAACAAGTAAAGTAATTGTTTTCTACATGTTAAAGTCGAAAAAGCTGATGAACAATTTCCACCTAACTACTTGGGTGCCCAATAGCTTTCAGGCAACCAAAGTTGTGCCAGAAAAAATGTTTATTCCTAAAGTTTAGCAATGTACTTTTTTGGAGGATCTTCCACCCTGGCTGAACCAAGCAGATAAGGACCCCATCCAGCCTTCAGTTGTTCAGGGATCGCAGAACCGGTGTCACTGGCTTCAGATCCCAAAGGAGCTAAGCTGATATGCACATTCTTTTCATATTTATTACTCTCTGGCGGCATTAACAATAGCCAAAATTATTTTTATTTAAAACAGGAAGGGTTGATCTCTATCCCTTTAATAGTAGCTTAGAGGATTGCACAGATGGTCACCAAGAGCCTGGTCCAGTTCTTGGCCACCTGTAGCCACAGAGCTAAAGCATTTAAATCAGAGAAGATCTACTGTAACCATTGTGATTTACAAAACTGGAACAGAGATGCTTCCCATGTTCCCTTCAAACCTGTGCCAGACTTCAGTTAAAAATGTGAGCAAATTCAGTGCATAATTTTGAAGCCTAGAGGGTACTGTAATTCTTTGTAAGCTTCTATCAACATGAAGAGCAGTCACTGGGCCCATCTCTTGAGGGCTCTGGACATCAGTTCCACACATCCGGATTCATCTAGGTTATTATTGCTGAAAACTCTCAGGTTTTAGGCATTGAACTAGAAAATAAGGGATTAAAATAGTAATTTATAATAACTGAGTACCAGTAAGAATTGGTTTTTTAAAAAGTTTATCCCTTTAATAGGAAAGCTCTTGGTCAAAAGTAAGAAAGAAACTGATGGAAGAATAAAAACTCTGATGCACTATTTCTTAATGCATTCTTAATTGGTAAAATCTGGTTTACATAGCATCAACAATAATGAAGCACCATTTACACAGGTTAATCACACAAATATTGTGACAATGAAACCTGGATCTCTGCTTCAAATGTCTTTTTGCTTATATTTCTACTTTTTTATTATTATTACATTCAAAATATTCACTAACAAACAAAATGGTCATGAAATGAACTAGTGAAAGAGTCACACACGGATATCTGAGGGAAATAGAATTGTGGTACATCATGTCAGATAATCTGTGGCCTGGTCTACCCTCTGCTAGGAAATATTTTATGATCCACCTCTAGATTGTAGGTATCTAGAGCTGAGCCAGTTTCCAAGACTCCTTTCTTAGCACATGAAGAGAAATAGGCCCATTTACAGTCAAATTCTTCTCATTTTGCTGCTGGTGTCTAAATTGAGGCAGAAGTATTGCACTGCAAAACCCACCTGTTTCTCATGAGCAACTCTAATATGAATCATCCTGAAATGATAAGATCATCACAGATGAGTGTGATCCCAGTCATCTGGTCTGTCTCACAGATGTGTGGACAGAAGTGTATTAGTACAGCTCTTATGCAATTCAGTCCTCTGACTGCAAATAAGGTATCTTGGTCAGACAGCTTGTAGCCAAACAATCAGGCTGAATTTTTTACAGTATTTACACCTACAGATCTAAGAAGCATTTTTAATATGTCATCTTAGATTTGTCCTTATCTAAAATTAAAATACTGTATGAGTACTCACTGTTTACTTTTGCGTTGAGATTTTAAGGTCTTAAAAACTACCTTCTGGTGTTGGCAGATAATATTGTTCAGCGTGTTTCTCAGTGTTTAAAAACTTATGACATGGTCTGGGATGCTTTGTCTGACAACCAAGTATTCCATGTATAAACAGACTGCAAAGCTCAATGTGAGAACACATATCCTCCCAGCATCTATGTTATTAACATAGGATATCATAAACATTTTTCCAGATTTTCAAAGACCTGGATTAGTTAACAAGGTTCCTCACAGTGCCTTTCTTCTGTGTTTTGCCATCAGAAAGTTCTTTGACAACTAGTGAATAAAACATGTTTCTTGAAGCAGAAAATCTTGATCACCAGTATTTGTCCTGTTGGAATATTGCCACTGTAGCCAGCAGAAAATGAAGCTCTGACCTTATTGTGGAGTCCAGGGACTGGAAATATGTCTCTACTCCATGTCTTGCAATTGAAAAAAAAAAAAAAATTGTATGCAGTATATCAGCATGACAACATGCACAGTGCAAACAGAAGACAAAACTGATAATCCTCAAATGAAAACTGGAACACAGAAAACCATTAATGTGCACAAGATGAAGTTATTTAACCTGTAAACTAATGCCAGATTGCATAAATGCTCTCCAGAACTCACCTGTTCTCCTCTCTGCAAATCAAATGCCAAGGCAAAAATGACTGCAAGTTTTTTTATCCGCATAGATATCACTCATCACTGCCCTACATCACACCATTTTACCATTATACTATTGGATACAGGACAAATAAATGCAATTTTCAAGCCTGAATCTAGTAGTTAATTCCTTCCATGGCAAGGTCCAATATTCAAACAATTGTGCAGTAATGAATAAAAAATGATCTCTGTCTGGTATGCTGACCACATCACAAAGCTGTTAAAAATCAGAAAAACATCTGAACAAATTAATATTGATTTTTTTTCATGTTCCTCTTAAAATCAAATATGCTCAGCACTTGCTGAGAGTACACTTGGGTAAAAAAATGAAGAAGTGAAATTCATAAGTTGATTTCTTTTAGGACTTCATTTCAGCTGATTTTGAAAAAGCTGTTATAAAATAAAGAGAAAAAGATCCAGTATTACATTATACATGTACAAAGAACTATAATTTCTTTTCTTATCCATTGTCACTGAGGAATAACTTCATTAAGTTATAAGTATTATGCTTTGACTGGTTTAATATGGTTAAATGTTGGTGACTGCAATGTTAAAATCACCTGCGGTCCCTCACTGTTGGCAAAGAGCTGGTCGGTGTGAAAGCTAAGGTATAATTCACCTCTTTCTAAATTAAACCTCTACAGCTGGGCAATGGACTTTCGACTAAACTCCAGTGAATATGTTGATTAGACCTCTGTTATCTATAATGGGAAACTAGGCAACTAAATCCAAATGGAGGAACCTGTGTTATGATACATAGGCTTGAGTGAAATGAATCCCACCCACAGATGAATCTGAATTCATATATTCTTCCATGTCATGAGAAAATAACTAAAATATTGCATTATAGCAACCTCATATTACTTCCTTATTTCAGCATTTGTATCTTTTGTGCTACTGCTTTCAAAAAAATGTCTTAATTAGTATTAGGAGCCAAATGCAGGCAGCACAACAAAATTTTTGATTTTCTGAAGGTCTAATCCTGCAAAGTGCATATTTGAACCCTTCCATGGACATTCACTGGGGTTTTTTCCAGCTTTGAAGAGCAATCCTCTTCTGCTTGAGTAACTGTCTCTTAACTAGGGATTTATTTACCCTTCCTAATTTTAGGCAGTCTAGTGTAAATATTTTGGACATATATCCTTATTTAGTCACCTAAATACCATTTTAAGCACTAATTTGGGGATTTGCTTGCTGGCATCTTATGCAGTCAAGCCTGAAAACCGGTCCTTTAATGCCAACGGAGCAGGAAACTGGAGCCAGCCTTTTATGTTTATGGAACAATAAGGCAACAGATAGAAGCTCTGCGTTTTCAGAGGAATAACTGCACTAAGCAATTCTCTATATTAATTCTTTTAATTAGCAAATAGTCTCAAGTACCTGAGATTTTTATTACAGTATTTTTAAATAGTTCATTGGAAACTGAAATACTGTGGTGCTCTTTGGCCTTCCCTTCCCCCAACGCCCCTCAGCCCCAGTACTTTAATTGAATACAAATCCGTTAGCTAGCAAAGGAATTGAGAACACAAAACATAGTCAATGCACCCTGACTTTAAACAGGGATTGTTTTATAGTGTTCCAATGAAAAACCCTGTGGGTTTGAGGAATAGATACCTTCCACGTTAATACCGTCTTTATTGTGTTTATACCTGAAAGGCTGACAGGGCTGATCCTGCAATGTGACAATGATAGGTGCACACTGGACTAATTTCTCAGGGTCCTGAGGATGCTAACAAACCTCCCTGGCCCTGTCCAGCCCCACCTGGGCCCCCTCCCTGTACTCTGCCCCTTCAACACTGCAAGTGTGACTGTTCCTGTCCCCTAGAAGGACCTCTTGAATCTACCCTGTAGGCTCCTCTCCAGGCCCCTTTGCCTTTGCTCCCAGCTGGGTTCCTGCAGGGATCAGAGACCTGGTTCATCACTTGCCTTGTCAGCAGCTGCCAATGGACCCTGTTATCAGGAGTCACCCTCAGCACCTGGCTTGACCCCCTCATGGGGCAGCTTCTCCCTCAATTCTTCATCACACTCATTATTGAGGCATGTCTGAGATTTGTGGACACGGTCCTCCACATCAGGCATGAATACTCCTTTGGATGTTTCAAACAGTGCCATGTTTGATTAATTCTGGCACAAAAATCATGGTTTTAAATTAAAAACATTTATTAGTAATGATTCTGACACTTTCTGAAAAGAAAAGAGGGCAAAACAGCACTGGTTTCATTTAATTATGTAATGTTATTATGGTAAAATGCAATTACAGCTCAGGTTTCAGTTTCTACTCATCATTCACATCAACAGAATTCATATTGGTAAACCTTGTTTGTCATAGAAACACCTTTTCCAGCTAAAATAGCTCAACTTTTAATTAATTTTTGCACAAAGCTAATTGCTTTTTGTCTGTTCATAAATATGTCCATTTTTTATTAAAAAAAAAAATCTCAAAATTATTTCTTGGGAAACTGAATTGAGTTACTGTGTTTCCACTTAGTAAAATTCCACATATCCATACTTTTGGCACCAAGAGACATAAAAAGATTGTTGCTGTATATGTGATATATATCTGCTGGTGTTTCTAATGCACCGGGAAAAGAGATAGAAAAGAAGAATTTATTAGGCAGTTGAAGACTCATCTGATTAAATGCAACCCTACTATTCCGTTCAACCTCGCAAGCTTTTATGCAGGTATTCAAGCTATCAAAATTCAGCCAGTCCAATTCCATAGAATATCCACTATTGTAAACAATGTACCTTCTCTGGCTCAAAAATATAATGGGTTGCAACAAGAATGACAAAAAAGAAAGGGTAATTTGGTGCTAAGAAAGGTGTTGTTGGGTGGAGATATCTCCCAGACCCTTGATCTGTCAAAGCTAAGAAGACCTTTTGTTATGGCAACCCATTAATTTACGATTGATTTTTCCTATTCCAAGAAATAAAACACTATCAGTAAAACAGGGGAGATTTAGGTTGGGTATTAGTAAAAGTTCTTCCCCCAGAGGGTTGTTGGGCACTGGAACAGTCTCCCCAGGGAAGTGGTCACAGCACCAAGCCTGACAGAGTTCAAGAACCATTTGGACAATACTCTCGGCACATGGTGTGACTCTTGGGGATGGTCCTGTGCAGGGCCAGGACTTGGACTCAATGATCCCTGTGGGTCCCTTCCAACTCAGCAGATTCTGTGATTCTGGGAAAAGAATTTGAGGTTACTGCAACTAATTCTTCCTTGGATGATCAACCTGTGAAACAGTTGAGGAAATCATTTATTATTTTGATGGGGGGCCTTGGTGGCACTGAAATAGAAGAAAAGCGGGATCCAAAAAGCAGCCTTACAGAACACTCAGTAAAGCAGGACAGAGAAGAAGGACCAAGAAGCAAAGGAAAAATAGCTAAGGATTTTCTGCTTCTCCATCTAAAACCTGGAGTAACCATCAAATATATAAAACATTTTGCAGGAAAACATGAGTAGACATGTAAAATCTTATAGCCCAGTTAGGCTTTCATTTGCTGAATGGATTTGAAACAGTCTCCAGCATTTCTGTAAATGTGAACGTTAAGGAAAATATAAATGTCTGATGTTTTGGTTGCTATTCAGTATATGAATTGCTTTAAGATTTTGGGGGTGAGGAGTGGGGTGGGGGTTTAGTTGTTTTTAGGTTTTACTCAATGGGAGAAACTTTAAAGACACCGTGTTATTCTTTCCTTAGTCACCTGCAACTAAGCTAATATATTTATTATATATTGCTTAAAATGGAACCATATGTATAGCTATTATTCTTCTGTGGATTTTCACTTTATTTGGGAGCTCTTCTAGCTTTCCTACTGCATTCCTCATCCTCCAAACCTGTACACTTACTCTGTCTTGCTCCAAGCAGAAGTCTAATAGCAATACAGGATAGTCTTGTCTGCAAAGTAAGTATTTTGACTTTGGGGAAAAAAAAAAAGGAAGTAAGAAAATAGCATATGAAAGGCAACTGAATAAGAAAAACAAATAATTTTTTGCCTTAGTTCAAATTTATACAGCCATATGTTTAGATAGTGAGTGCAACTTGTAAACAAGATTCTGAAGAGACATTTAGTGACAGAGAATAGTTCAAAGAAATCAGATTTTAAATCAGCCTCCAAAATAAAATCACCATCCCCATATTATAGATAATATTTCTTTCTCCTTTGCTCACACTGATAAGGGGTTGCATACAGATTTCATCAATTATTAAACACAGATGAACTGCAGTTGTAGACGTGCACTGGATGAAACTTTAATGAAAAATTAAAACTGTCTGATGGTGTTAAAACTAAACTGAACTATGTTCTTGGGTCTTATAAACCTGTTAAACTGAATGTTAGAAGATCATTGGATCTATCTCCAGTTTAACCAATAAGCAACTGCAATTGATGCAATAAATTGTGACAACACCTAAGAGCAATTGGTCTTCAAATCCTTAACCATGTGAATGATTAATTGATGAACAGAATTTTGTAAATTAAAGGAACACAGTATTTGCTGTGGTTTGTTTGGGGACTACATCCTGTATACTGTGCTTGAATCTTTTTTATGGCAATAGAATACAAGAGTATTAAAGACATGAATGGATTTTATTAGAACTGCTCCATTTTATTAGAGATTATAATAACTCTAAGGAGGTTTTGATATTTCATTTTGTTTTGGGGTTTTGGACTTATTTTTTTGTTTGTTCTTTTTTTTTCTCCTAAGAGAGGTTGGAGAAAGAATGTTTAATAAATTATCCAAAATTACATAGGAAACTCATACAGGCTTGATGAGATAAATCTCTTCATATTATGTCATTCGTTTGTCTAACAACAAATCTATTTATCTTTGAAATTACTGAATATTTACTAAAGAATAAGAACAAGACTTAAAAAAAAAGCCTCAATCTTACTTATGTTTCTAATTCTGCTTTTTGTGCTCCTACTGTATTTTCTACTCTTTTTTCTTCTACTGGTTAAGAAAATGTGGAAACCAAGAGGGATGCTTTTAAAAGAATAGGTAAATCCTTACCCTGATGCTCCTCCTGAAGCCAAAGAAATTTTATTAAATACTTTTATTGGAATAGAATTAGGCAGGTGATAAATATTTTTTTTAAATTTAACCTGCATCCTTTATTAAATGTACAGTGACCCTGGTAAGAAAAATACTGAAACATAAGGTTGTTTAAAATAAAAAACCCACAAAACAACAACAACTACAACAACAACAAAATACCCCCCCCAAACGAAACCAAACCAAACAAAAAAAAAAAAAAAAAACAACAAAACACAAAACCAAAACTAAAAAGCAGCAAAAAAACACATCATTTCAAGATCTTCATAACAGAAATTCACATACCAGAGTTAAAAATTCATTTTACAGAGCTTTTACATTGTATATAATGAAATCGTCAATATTTGGAAAGCCTCACACATTCCAACTGAAATGGTCCTTGAAAAATATCTTGCTTTAGTGGTCAACAAGAATGAAAAGCCCTAATTCCAAGATGATCATTCAGTGATACTATTTATCCTGCTGTAGAATTCTTTCATGTCTGACAATCTTTCACAAAATATAACCTTGATATTTTAACCTGTATTTTCTCCACACAATTCACAATTAAAATACTTTGTGCTTGCTGGCCTGCTTCTTCATGGATTCTCAAAATATGCCTTCATCCTTATATCCCTATCATATCTCAGGAATCTGAAATATCTAACAATTTAACATCTTCTCTGAAACATTCTGAAATCCTGATTTAAACATCAAACATGTAACATAATATTAATGAATTTCTGAAGCTATGTAAATTAAAAAAAAAAGACTTCATACCTTTACAATACAGAATTAACTTTAAATTTGAATCCTTTTTGTTGTTTCTTATTTCTATTGTTTTTTTTCCTCAAATAAAAGGCTTAGGAATGTAATGTCATTAAAATATTGAATGACTATTGACTTCATTCTATACTATTTCCAGGAATAAAATGTCTTTGAGTTTGTTCATTGTGTAAGTGAAGAGTGATAGGGAAGGAGTCACCCCAGAATTTTAACAGTCTCAGAAAAGAATACAAAGAAATTAATATTTTTTTACAGAATTTTTGTAAAACAAACAAACAAACAAATAAAAACTCAAACAAAAAGAGATACTTCTCCCCATAGTTTTTATTTCATAAAACTGAAAACCATTTTCTGATTCTACTTAATCATAGCCTTTAGGCTGACTGAAGTAAAATTGTTTTTAAGTCACTGAAACTACATTAATAGTGAATTTATATCCTGACACCTCTTGATTTAATGTGTTGCTATCTGTAATATCTGCTAACCTAAAAATATATTATTTCAGAAAGTATTTAAATAATATTTTCTTGTTGAAAAGAAACTGTGTTTTAAAATATGTACATGTACACACTTCACAGTTGTTAGTGCTGTATTAAACTGTCTCTTGTACTTATTCATAAAAATTCAATATCTTTTTTCTCTTAGAATACCATTTCTAAAGACAACATAACAGTGGTAACATCCGTAGGAAGCTTGTGGTCACACACAAATAAATCTTGGGCACTTTTTTTTTTCACTATATATAGTGAAGTCTTACTGGAAGTCTTTGGAAGTCTTACTGATAATTTAGTAACTAGCTTAGGTTATTCTATTTGTTAACTGCTTACTTTGAGACTTCTTTTCTTTCTCTCACCTTTTTACCCCAGTCATTTTTAATACAGTAGAAAAATATACAATCCAAAAGTACATAATGATTTAAAATACAATTCCCTGAGGAAATTTATCATACAGACTCAAGGGAAAAAAACCTCTGTTCTTCCAACTAACATTTTTTGTTTCTGTTTTTAAATCTATATTTGCATTTGTGTTATAAAAAATTAAGACAAACCTAGAAAATAACTAGAGGCATGAAGTTTTATTGTTGTCAATAGCATCAGTCTATTTTTTCCCTTCTGTTTGCTTTGAGACATTGAACTTCACCTGTATAATCTTCTATTTCTTTGTTCAAGTTCTGGTAATTTTGTTAGCTTTTTTTTTGTTATTCCCTTGACACAGATTTTTCCTTTAGCTCTGTTTTGCTCTTTGCTAGACTTGATGGTTTCTTCTCCCACCAAAAAAATGTCAGACATCTCCTTAAGCCCCAGTATCCTAATTAAAACTGTGTATTGATGTACTACTTAGTTTCATTTAGTAGTACATCAATAAAGGAGAGAGCAGGTAGGAAGGCAAAGTCTCCCTGAGAATTCTGAGGTATTTTATATTGATTTAAATTACTTTCCACAGAGTAACTCTATACTTCATCTGGTGCAAGTCATATTATACTCTCTCTGGAACCATTAGTATGATGTTGATTTCAAATATTATGGTCAAAATTCTGGTCAGTGTTGCAATGGGAGGTTTTAGGGATGAGAAGCACACAAGCTAATTCTGGCTCTCTTTTCCATTTTTGAGGCCAATAAATCTTGTATACAGGGAAAGAGTCCTTTTATAACATGGAAAATACTTACAGCCCCCTCACCTTTTAGGCATTGCCAAGAGTGATGTATCAAGACCAGTGGTGAATATTTACATTATTATAGTGGTCAAAGGGTTCATTCCTCTGATTGAAGAGATGGAAACAACTCTGAAAAGGCAATGACATACTTCAGACATTCGAACTCCAAGCAGAATCAGTGGATGCTGATGGTCAGAGTTTTGCGTCTGGTTGCCTCCTCTACTCTCTCAAGACTTTGCTCCAAGAGAAGGTTACCTGATCCTAAAGCCTCAAGATCTAGTTTTCTTGTAATGATTACTCACTCCCCTTTTCTCCCTTATTCCAGACGAAGGAGAGAATGGGACCCGCTTTGAACCATTTAACAGCTCGCACAGAAGAGATGTATGTGACTTGAGGCTTAGAATTCAACTAAAACAGTGTTGCACAAGCCAGGTTTGGAGAAGCTTTCATCTCATAATTTATATTCAAATAAGATAAGGAGAAGCTGTTAGGTCTAGAAGCTGTTAGGTCTGTCCACCAGCAGTTCCGGAATCCAGACCCCTGCAACAATGCCAGGCCTCTGTATGGGTCAGTGTATTTCTGAATCCTCTCTTGTTTTGACTTCCCATCTCCACTGCAGCTGGTGCTCTATAGCAGATACAAAAAGAAATATTAGTCCAAATTTAATGAAGGAGAGAGATTTCTGGTGTTTAACGAGAGAATTTGAAACAGTCTATGACCACAGAAGTGACAGGACTTGGTATTAGAGAAGTTATAGTATGGAAAGGTCTACAATTATTTTGCTGCATATATGACTATACCCCTCCTTACATTAAGAAAAGGGTTTAAACATAGAAAAAAAGGACAGTAACACTCCTACAAGGTCCACCCTGTTATTTATCCAAACTAATTTTGCCTGCAAGCAGAACTGGCATAATTTCTGCACAACTGAAATTTGCCAACTCCATTTACTTGCTTTGAATATTTGTTTCTGTTTATTCTACCCATCAATCTACACACCCATCCTGTCACCCATCCACTTGTTCACCTTTTAACTTTTCTTCAGAAGCCCTCATTACCTATCACACCACAAACTGATTAAAATTTGTTTAGAGTGAACTTGATATCAGACTCAGATAATTCTGGCAGTTTAGGTGATGTCAGGTTGGGAATTCTGTGACAGGAATTATTGCTTTTCCCTCTGATTGGTACGGCTTGTTTTGAGATAGAGGAGAAGCAAATATATTGGGATGGCATGGGCTAAATATAGTCTGACCAGTCTGTGCTTCATATCCCAGAGCAGAATGATGAAAATAGAGGATGCTTATAACAGTACTATTGTGATGGTTCTTTTAGCCTAAAGCAATGGAAGAGAGGTACTGCATTCAGTCTATCAGCCCGGTCTGGAAATATGTAGATTAACCAGTTCTAGAGCGGAGGAGGGTAGCCATTTCAGAGGGGTAATTCCTGCTTCATGGCAAAGTCTTTTCCCTACATCCATCTCCCCAGTAGAAGAAACTCCAGCAGTATATTCTCTCTCCCAGCTTTTTACCTGTGCTCGACTCTTGACTTTAATCTATTCTCTTTTACTCCATTCTTGACACCTGGGGCAGAAAAATACAGTTCTGCCTATACCACTGAGGGGCATTAAACTGGCCCTGAGATGTGTGTCACGCATTCCCAGATATCCATCAAGTAGCTGCATTTTATTCTGGACAGTGCTTTGTGTTTTTCATATTCGGTTCTTGAACAAAGGAAGGAGAAGAGGCCTGAGGCACAGAGCAGTTACACCAACGCTGCTGTATCTCCACAGTCAGCAATGTCTGGCAAGCTAACTGTGGTTCTTCAAATGAAGGAGTTGGAACCACATTTTCCTTCTAAGAAAGTGTTCCACCAAGCACTTTAACATTGTCTGAATTAATAAAGCTGCCTATAGAGGTATATGGAGTAAAATGAATTCAGATATATTTTACAATGAAAGATTCTACCCCTATGGGTCATTTGTAAGTATCTTGCCTAGCAGAGCCTGAAGAATGAATTATTTGTGGATGATTATATGCAGTGGCATAATTTACTAGTGATTTAGTTGTGTTATATTGAGGGGAAAGGGGGAGGTGAGGATTTGGATGCATAAGATAATACTGAAGATAATCACTCATTTTTTAATCTCTCATTTAGCAAGATCAATTCTAAATCTGAATAGTCAGAAAGTCACACTCAGTAAGATGATTTTTATGTTTTCAGGTCTAGAAACAGCTCAGTGATCCTTTTCCATTCCTACAGCCATCCTTTCTCAGGATGGTATTGACTCAGCGTGTAAGCAACTTAAATCCTTGTCAAGACCAGGACTTTCAAGCCAAGCACGTATCACAAAGCTGCCGTGTAACTAGCGTTCATACTAGAAGTCTCACCAGAAGGAATTTGGAGATTGAACTACTTTCCCAACTTTCGTTGTTCTCTTAAAGTGCAGATGAAATAAGCTGTGCTTATTTTTAAGCTGTTACTAGAACAAGATCTTTCCATGAACATTAAGTCCATTACTAAAACTGTGGAGAAGCCTTTATAAATACCATTTGATTCTACATAGAAAGATTACACTTCAGAGCATGTCTTCTGCCAGTACTTTTTTTCCACACTGAGAGTGCATTTATGGAAGTGCAGTTTAGTGGAATATATGAAATACAGATTTGACTAGGAGACTAATTGAATTAGGATCTCAGCTGGATACTTTATACAGCATATTTATGGTTATGGTGAAGCTAAACAGAGTGTCTAGTTAGGAACTGAGTGATTCCAAATTTTATTCTGTAGTTTAAGGTTCCCAGTCGCAAATGACTTATCATCCTGTATAAGGTCAATTTACTCAATAGTGAGGATACTCAAGGGAAAACTGTAACATAGTGAGACTATTTATAGTGTTGAGACAGTCATTTGTAAAAGACTCCTTATATAGTAATAACAAAGATACTGAGGATTCTACAGAATAAATGCTCCAAAAATTTAGTAACAAGAACACGGTCTAAAATCAAAGATCAGTGACACTCTGCATAAAGCCACTCTAATTTTTCACAGAATTGAGGATATATAAGCAATTCAATCAGTGGGTTTGCTGCATATTCCTGTCCATATAATTTTTAATAATTAACGATTTATGTAGTATTAAAAAAAGAAGTCTAAATCTTTTGGATAAGAGTCACCACCTTTGGTTGAATTAAGTTTTTCCTCTCTAAAATGTTTCATTCTTAGACTGTATTTCAAGTTGACCATGGATATCACCATTTAATCGCAGTGATTTCATCTGGGAGAAGAACCCAAGATGACTAATTAATTAAACCTGTTTCAGACATCAGTCTCTTCTCACTTTTACAATGACTTCCATGGAAAGCTTTCATTTATAACACAGATACTATGATTTATCCACTAAGGTAATTGTAGCAAATTATGTTAAATTTTCTGGATGGTCTTGGGAGAAAAATAGTCTTTAATGCCTACTGGAACAATAGCCTATTGGAACTTCTAAACACAAACTCTCATTCATATCTAAGCTTACCTCTATGGTCTGTGCTGTATTTATTATTATAATTATTATCGTTGTTGTTGTTATTTTTGTTGTTGTTGTTATTGTTTATGCAAAGAACAACATTAAAAAATTTGACCAAAAGTTTGGATCCAAAATTTCTGTTTCAAAAAAGGTGTGAGAAGGATTAACTTAAATCAAAGTGAGAAACAGAGGGCTAGAAAAGTGTTATACCTGCTAGCAGGAAGCCTTGGAAGTAAAACACAGGTTGAAAATAAGATTGTGGTTCTGCTTTGAAAAAGGTTATAAATAAAAAAGAGCTTCAATTGTTTCTGAAGGTACAACAGATTATTACAGGACCAGAATCACACAGATACTAAAATTCTGCACTGGTTGGTAGAGATGTGTTTAGGAACAATAAAAAGTATAGTTCATGTTATCGGAATTTTTACTCTTATTTTTATGTTAAAAATTCAATATAAAGTAACAGTATTATTAAAAGAAACTGTCTCTATGTACATATATGCACACATGTAAGTATATACGTATATACACATGTGAATATACATTGTGAAAAAAGTCTTGCATTGTAAACAGCATCACAAGTGAGAGCATAAGCAAAACTTTGTGGCCACTAGAAATCATAAACTAAGTTAAACTTTCTTTAGGAACATCTGAGCCATAGTGAGGTCTTCAGAAATGCTACTACTTGTTGCCAAGAAACCTGTTTTGTAGTTTCTCCAGAAATATTTCTCAGTAACACCATTTTTCTTCCTTAAAGGACTTAGACACATTATTTTTTCATTATTCCTATACAAAGAGAATAATACAAGAATGGCCACTTTTTCCTTGACAGGGTTTTGCCCAGCATGAATACTTCACATTAAAATGATGAGCCAACAACATCCCAGTTTAATTGCGCTGACATTGTATCAGCTCCCTAGCAGCTGTTATGTTGCCATCAATTTATAGCATGGATGTAATTATAATACAGGTTAGTGCTGTTATCAGCCTGATAACTCTTTCAGTGCATATGTAATTTACCTGATGCACCAGATTTGTCATAGATTCCAAACTCCTCAGCATAAAGAAAGGCCCATTTCTCATATCCAATTTACACAGTGGGCAACATGGTGGTAGGCCTAAGGCTGCCCTAACCACCATTTCATTATGTCATCACTTAATTGTGATGATTAGGCCTGCAGTGCGTTATGTCATTGCCATTGTTATGCCATTTTCTTGAGCTACAACTAAAACTTGCTTTTATATGGTCTTTTGGATATTAAACTTTTGAAAATTTAGAAGACTAGAAAACAGTGTTGCTTCTCATGGACACTGTACTATTTTTTGCTTTCAAACTGATAACCAGATACTTACTGAAAAGAAAGTAGGTTATTTTTAGATCCTTGTTAGAATTTTCTCATGCCATGTTCAAGTTTCTTATTTCTTTCTCAAACAAATAAACAAAAAGCAAAAAAGCATAATTATTTGGCAATCAGAGTGGACTGAGAAAGTCCTCATATGTTTGNATCAGAGTGGACTGAGAAAGTCCTCATATGTTTGCTTCTTGTTGCAAAAGAACATCATTTAGAGAAAGGCAAGGAGTTGTACCAGAAACAACTTAATGATCGTTACTTTTTGGAGCAGTGAGAGCTCAGCATCATCAATCAATTTCTTGTAGAAATTTATGAGACCGTATTTCCTAAACTGCAGTGGACATAGAGTACTTCCATCCAGCCACCAGGGTGCTGAGGAAAACAGTACTGTTAGTCTCTCTTTTATGCCCTTTTGTACTGGGCTGTCCCATTGAAACTGAAAAAAGAAAACTAAGGGGTTTTTTTGTTCAGTTGTTTATTATTTTCAAAACATCAAGTGACATTCTGACTTCAGTGAATTTATTGCATAACCCTTATTGGCTTCATCTGGATCATACCTAACTTGTGTGAACTGACACCTGAGGTATGTACATGGTGAACTGAAAGACAAGAAACGTCTAAGATTGTTGTTTCTTATTTCTATTGAAGGGATTAGTGAGAGAAGACATGAGAAGGAAGAGAAAAAGCTAACAGACTGAATATCCAATCTACTCATAAAGGCCAATCTGTGCTCTAGAAATCTAAATATGTATGTATTGGGAGGCAAAAGAATGGTTGTCTAAACATAAACTATTCCATTTAGCCACTACAAATTTCATGGAAAAAGGAAGAAAAAAACCCAAACATACCAAAACCTGTGATACTTTTGAACACTTAAGAAAAAGAAACAAGCCCAAATTCAGGACCAGGAAATAGACTCTCACTTGGATGTGTTTTCCTAAGGCTCCACACCACTTCAGCTTTCTTTCCAGAAAATGTCTGTATATACACCAGGGATAAGAGAGAAAACATGCCTTTAGTTGTGTTCATCTAAGAATTAACAACTTCAATGAAAGTACATTGAGGCTTCATATTTGTAAATATTTGTAAAATATAATTATTTTGGAAATTCATATTGCTGTAATTCTCACAAATACTTTTATGATAGTGTGTTCCTTTGTAAATGCTGAAAAAAAGTTACTGTATTGACCAATAGGAAATTTTCAATAGGAATTTCAATTTCCAATAGGAAATTTCTAATGTCTGCTATCACAACTGGTCTGTCACAATTGCATTTGAAATAGGATGTGCTTCAGCAGTTCTAAAAATTAGACAGGTAATACACTCTAATTATACACAAAGGGATGCTGTTCTTCTTCTTAACAGATTTCTCAGTGTAAGCTTCACTTAGGAACCTAATGTTATTACTTAGAAATAAATAATTGTTTTGTCTTTCTTTGTAGGTTTCTGATTTTCATAAGACACTTCTGCTGTTCAGAAAACAAGATTTTCTTGTCCTCATGGGAGATACAAATAAGCAGACTCTGTCTGAGATTTTTATGATCCTGATGCTTTGTGCATATTTCCTGTGACAGAAAAGTTATGCTAAAGCGACAGAGCAGGCTGTCTGCATGACCTTGATGTTTTATACAGGCTACCAGTGAGACATGAGACAGCCTTGGATATGACTTGGAAATTGTTGCAGTGAATTACTTAAGGCATTAGACTACAAGTGCAGCGTGGTACCAAATAATGTAAGTGAATATTTCTTCATGTAAGCATTTGGTATTTGGATTTTGCAACAAATTAATCATTAAATTTTAGATAACTGGAAGGTAATTTACCTTCTTGTGTTTTTATTCTTAGGACTCGAACTTCTCTAGTACCCCTAAAGAGTTGTATCAAACAAAAGTGAGGCTGACCTTGACAGGATCACAGGAGATGTGTTTAAATGGAAAGTCTGCACCCTGATTAGTTTAAGGAACATATGAGTGATAGCAAAAATACACTGAAGACAGAAGTGAAAACAAAAAGAAGAGAAATCTGATTGCATTTGGTAGATATTTTTGGCTGCAGACTGCATATGTCATAATATGTGTTGTTGCCCGAAGGGTGATGATAGTAAATGTATGTCATAAGGTTAGTCTGTCCCCCGTAGACATAGAAATAGACTCATGATCAAAAAGGAATGTATGACTATTTTATATCACTTAGAAATGATTGGTGACAGCCAATATGGCTTCACTAAGGGCAAATTGTGCCTGAAAAATTTGGTGGCCTTCTATGATGGGGTTACAGGGCTTATTGGTAAGGCAAGAGCAACTGTCATAATCTACCTGGACTTGTGCAAAACATTTGACACTATCCCACATAACATTCTTGTCTCTAAACTGGAAACACATGGATCTGACAGATGGATCACTTGGTGGATGAAGAATTGGCTGAATGACTGCACTCAAAGAGTTGCAGTCAACAACTCTACATCCAAGGGGAGAACAGTGATGTGTGGTATTCCTCGGGGATCAGAATGCGGACCTGCACTGTTTAAATTTTTGTCAGTGACATGAACAACAGGATCAAGTGTTCCCTTATCAAGTTTATTGATGACATCAAGCTGTGTGGTACAGTTGACATGCTGGAAGGAAGGGATGCTATCCGGAGGGACCTCAACACACTTGAGAGATGGGCCTTTGCAAACCTCCTGAAGTTCAAGAAGGCCGAGTGCTTGGTCCTGCACCTGCACCGGGGCAATCCCAAGCACAGACAGAGGCTGGGTGCAGAATGGATTGAGAGCATCCCTGAAGAGAAGGGCGTGGTGGATTGTTAGATGAGAAGCTCAATGTGACCTGGCAATGTGCGCTTGTGATACAGAAAGCCAGCTGTATCCTGGGCCTCATAAAAGAAACATGACCAGCAGGTTAAGGGAAGTGATTCTCACCTACTCCGCCCTTGTGAGATTCAGCCTGGAGTACTGCATCCAGCTCTGGGGTCCTCAGTATAAGAAAGATTCGGACCTGTTAGAGTATGTTTAGAGGGGGGCCGATAAGATGATTTAGAGGGATGGAAAACCTCTCCTATTAAGACAGGCTGAGACAGTCAGAGTTCTCTAGTCTGGAGAACAGATGGCTCTGAGGAGATCTTATAACCTTTCAGTACCTAAAGGGAGCCTACAAGAAAGATGGGGACAGGCTTTTTAAAAGAGCATGTTGATAGGACAAGGGACAATGGCTTTAAATGGAAAGAGGATAGGGTTAAAATAGTCATTAGGAAGAAATTATTTACTGTCAAGTTGTTAAGGCACCGGAACAGGCTGTCCAGAGAGGCTATGCTTGCTCCATCTCTGGAAGTTTTCAAGGCTAGACTGGATGGGACTCTGAGCAAACTTGTCTAGTGAGTGGCATTCCTGCACCTGGCAAGGGCATCGGAACTAGATGATCCTTAAGGCTCCTTCCAACCCAAACAATTCTGATTCTATTATTTCTGGGACATGAGAGAGAGCATGAGCAAGAATTTTCATCTGATGATTGAAAATTATATGTTATCAAGTAGTAGATCCCAACTGGATTGGATTTGTAGAAGAAAATGTTGCTGAGTACCCAATGTCCACACTACCAATGTTTGAGAAATTTTGCTTCAAGGTTGCCCTTATTTGGCGAGAAAGAAAATTATCTTTTGAGGGTGTGTCAGGTGGGCTTATACTCTAATTTCGGAGATGTCCTTTTCATGCACTTTGGAAACAATGAAGAGATTCATTTCAAAGGTATATCTGAACTAAAATGCTTGTACAGATTCACTCTTGGCTTTATAAACTCTAAAAATTAGATGAAAGTTGCTTGCACAATCACAGAATGGTTTAGGTCGGGAGACACCTCTGGAAGCCAACTTGTCCAACATGCCTGCACAAACAGGGCCATCTAGAACAGGCTGCCCACGCCCTTGTCTTTTAAATATATATGTATAAACAAGTGTTTCCTGATGCCATGGGAGAGTGCAAGGCTTAGACAAAGTTATTAAAAAGCTAAGCCTTGCTGATGAATCTCAAGGTATAGAAAGGACTCTCTTGCTTTCTAAAACCCTTCTCAGAGAGGAGTCTAGGTGTGGCTAAACCCAATCTCAGCCTCGGATTATGTTAATGGTTTAAATTTAAGGAATTACAGAGCTATGATTGAACAACTTTTCTCCCTCTGGTTTTAATGTTTGGGAAAATATTTCTTTAAAATAAATAATTTATTTTATACAAATGATCAGAAAAAAAATCTTAATCAGAACTATTTACTCCAAAATATAAACACTAAAAATCTATTAGTAGAGTTTAATATTACATAAAGTAGTACAATGCACTGTAATAAACAGTTACACTGCAACACTGTAACTGCTGCAATTATTGAAGTAGTTATGTTAAAGCTAGCAAAAAGAAATAATTTTTAAATAGAGATCTGATGTAACTCACCCAGACCAATGCTCGTGGGGAGATGTTTCTCTCAACAGCAAGGAGTATCCTTGCGGGGAGTCCCCAGCCCATGGGAGGAATCTCCACACATACAGTCCAAAAAGTGTTATGTCAGAAGAATCTGACTGCATGAGAGGGGACTGGACTTTTATAGTTATGAAGTGATTGACTGCTAGTCACATCTCTACAGGCCAGCTATCAGCTTATCTGTCAAATCAGACTTCAAAAAGCAGGCTATGTATTCAAAGTTTGATGAACCAGGATGGTTTTAGCATAACTAAAACCAAGACAACACCCTGGTTCCAGCAGTTGATCCTGCATGATAGCTTGCATGATAATTTGATTGGATTTTATCAGGGAGCATCTATCCTGCCACACTCAATGTTGAGAGAAGCTCCTGTGTTTCAGTTTGTCTCCACTGTTTCTTTTCCTGCTACTAGAAATCAGTGAGAGGAGCCTGGTTCTGCCTTCTTTGCACCCTCCATTCAGATATTTGCATTTTTGTTAAGATACTTGCCTTAAGATAGTTGAGCCTTCTTTTCAGTCTAAATAGTCACAGTTTTCTTAATCTATCCTTATATGAGAGATGCTCTGGTCTCTTAATCTTCCTGACCCTTCAAGCCTGTACTCTTCCACGTCTCTCCTCTACTGGGTAGCCCAGGTGTAGCATTACCACTGTTGAGCAGAGGGTAAGGATACCTTCTCTCATCCTCATCCCATCTTACCCTTAGCTTTCTTTGTTGCAAGGGCACATTGCTGGCTAACATGGTTAACTTGCTGTCCACCAGGACACTGAAGTTATTTTCTGCAAAGCTGCTTTCCAGCTAAGTGACCTCCAGCATATTCTGATTAATAAGATTGTTCTTCCCTAGGTGCAGGACTTTATACCTCCCCTTATTGAATTTAATGAAGTTGATGTGGACCCATTTCTCCAGCCTTCTGGTGTCCCTCTGGAACTGCAGTATAACTCTGGTGTATCACTTTTGTGCCATGAACAAACTTTCTGAGGATACACTCTTCCCCATTATCCAGATAAGTAGTGAAGATAACAAAGAGGATCACAGCCAGCACTGACTGTCAGGGTACGCTGGTAACTGACCTCCAATTAGATTTCGTGCTGTAAATCATCCCACTCTGGGCTCAGCCATTCCAGCAATTTTCAATCCACCTCACTGCCTGCCCATCCAGCTTCTCTGGAGCAGCTCATCAGCTTCTCTGAGGATCTTATGGGAGGCAGTGTAGAAAACTTTACCAAAGTCTAAGTAGACAATCTTGACTGCTGTCTGCTCATCCAGCAAACCAGTCATTACACTGTAGGTTTATCAGGCTGTTCTCCATGCCAAGGTGACCAAAATGACAACTAATAAACAGTACGGCAGAAAATACATATAATGCAAAGTACAATGCTAGTACAAGAAATACATTTAAACTAGGCATTGGAGGAGGTTTTTGTGTTAACAGAAACTCTACTGGAGCAGCCCATTACGTATAGGGAAAAAAAACCCCAACAACCAAACCCCCTTTTTCTTCTTTTTTTTTTTAATGTTATGACTTGAATGTGTAACTCCAGTCAGGGAGTAGAATTCCAAGCTCTGTCTCAAAAAACAGTCAGGTACTGCATTTCCATGTTTATAATCTGCGGATTACATTTTGTTAGGCATAAAAACATGGCTACAGTTCACAGTGATTGGTACAAACTACCTGAATATTCAGCTAGTGTGATGGAAAATAAGCCTCCTCCTCTACACTCCTCTCTGTTGCCTCACTGTCCTTTATCCCCCGCAACCTTCTGTTCACACTATTTCAATAGCTATTCTCACTATAATCCTGGTTCCAATTCTTATTTGGGTTATCTTTGGCTTTATTTTCAAATAAACCTCCAGCATAAGGAGTAGAGGTGCAGTGAAGCATAAATCTGCTGCAGAACATATGACTCAAGACCAGTGAAAGATGCAACATTTTTCTTTTTGTTTCACTTTTTCCACCTTATCTGATGGTGGTGTATTTTATCTGAGGGCTATAAGCTTACAAATGGAACAGGTAAACTTTTTTTTTTAATACATCATTATTTAATATTATTTTAGTAAATCATTCTTCACTGACTGTAGTGTGTCACCGATTGAGCTATAATCTAATAAAAATAGCTCCTACCAATCATAGTTTATAAGAACACAAACTGATAGGGTGGCAGGAAAAAGTATTTTGGCTTTGCTTTTTGAAGTTATGAGCAATGATGTTCTAATGCTAGCCCAGAACTGTCTACACAGCTCATCATTGCTGTGTTGAAAAGCTGAGGGTAATAGCAGAGCCTTCATGCGACTAAATAGAACCATGATTTCACAAAAAAGTTCATCATAAGTTATATATGTTCAGTTTATAGCATGTGAATTTGAAGAGAAACAGATAGAGTTGAAAAAAACCCAATTTTATATTGCCAGTGAGGAATCATGAAGGGCAAGTGATCTGGCACTGCTGCCTCTGCCCCATGTGGTTTTACACCAGTGTTTACAGAATGGTGAGAAATAAACTCTGGAGGAAAACAAAAATTAAAAAAACATTTAAATCATTAGTGGAGTCAACATTCTACTTCAGGAGGAATTATTTTTTTTCTACTAAAAGTGGACATATGACAAATAGTAAGCAAGGTATCGACATTTGGCTGGGGATCAACCTTGACATTCAGAGAATATCATTCAACAACTTTCTTGAAGAAATAAATCTTATGCCTGCTGATATCTCAGTACTTTTTGTGTCCAACTGCCTTGTGTGATACGAGGATTATGTCAGGGTGTAGTGGAGGGTATATTTGTCAAGGATTGCATGTTCCAAAAGCCAATGAAAGCAATAAGATGGTGCCTTTTCACTTCGTCTGGCCTTGGATCGGGTTTAGGGTGGTTATTGCTTCAGTCTGTGGATACAGTTGCAGAATTGCGTGACTTGCTCATGCTGTCAGGCCGCGCTGCACTGAACTGGTACAATAGCTAAAAGGAGATCTCTCTTTACACCAGTCGCACATGCTAGATGGTTCTGGGGTTTTTTTTACAGGCGATACCTGCTGGAGTTCTTACTATGCTGCACTGAGTAGCAGTGCAAGCTAGTAGGATTAGCATTTTCAAATTTTCTGAACACTTAATAAGGAGATAAACTGTAATGTTGAGCATGAAGAACATAAGTACTTCTGTCTAGCAGCAGCACATTTCTGTTTGCAAAAGGGAAGCTTCTTTTTGTAATTGAGAATTCACTGCTGTGTGAATTTGACTTTTAAATGATGCTCATAAATGCAAAATTACTGACAATAGTTCCTCACAAATGTATACTTAGGCTGAGTAATTATAATTTATGTTTTATTTCTGTAGTTTTAGTTCTTGGAGAAGATTTTTTTTCAACAGAATCTAAAAACAATCTGTTCAGTGGTTGCATGTAATTTTACAGTATTTTTTAAGTTGAGCACTCAGTGCTTTATTGTCACTCTTTAATTATGCCATAGTCAACAGTGCTGCACATGGTCTTCACTGCATAATTGTCTAATCATTCCCAGAAAACACTGGAGATGTTTGAGTTGCAACCATAGGCCAAGATTTCCAGACCTGGATGTCTCCAGTTAAGACTTTAAATCCTTATTAATACTCATAGATAAATAAGATCTTTCTTTCCTCTAGGTCTTTTCAGTTGAGTCATGGCCCCAGTCTTTGACACTGACTGGCTTTAAAAAGCAAGCCAAATTTATGCAGAAGTAACAATATGGATTTAAAAATCTAATTTCAGATGTTTAGCTGTGGCCTAAAAGATGTGTTGTTGTTCCCAATTTTAACATGAGCATCATTATAACTGTCTTTTGAAGGCATGTCTACCTCTGCTAAATCAGTGGGACCTGTGCCAGTGCCCAGCTGGGGGGCAAATTGGCATGTTACAAGGAAAATGCTTAATTGTAAAAAGTAAGGACGTGAAAACTATGGTACAATTTGTGGTGTTCCAAGAGTGCAGATAGATAATTTGGGGGGTTTATATGTTCATAATAAGAGAAGAGATACTTTATTAAACTTCTGTGTGATCCATTCTTTGGCAGGATGTCAGTGTTTATGAATGAGTCTTCAATGTAATCCTGTGTGTTAATATACATCCTTTCACAATTCAATCTGACAGCTACTCCAAATTCATAGATTGTCCTGCTAGAGGCTTCCAAGGTCATAGTCCTTCAAAGTACTGTTTGTCAAATTGCTCTGACACACCTCCTGCTGGCAAACCTACTCTCAGGGTGTTAATATTCCATTACAGAGCTACATGACCTTGAAAATTGATTGCAAGCCACAGTAGAAATGTCAAAAAGCTCAGGTAAATGAAGGTAACTGGTGATGATGATGGCAGGGAATCTGTTATGAGAGGCACAAAGTTTCTTCAGAGGAAACAGACATTGCACAGATGTTTCCAAAGTCACTCTAAGAATGTTTAAAGAGCAATTACAGTTTGTAGCACAATATGTGAACTATATATTTTTGTAGTATCACCATGAAAGCTCATGTTGAAACCATGAGATTTATAAGTGCCTGTTAGCATTGGCATGCCTACAGAATTGTACGTAGAGAGAAAATGTTTTAAATAAGAGAAAAATGTGTCCTAAAAATGAAATCTTAATTTTAACAGTAATTAGCGTTGTCAGGAAAATAGCTTTTGATTTTATTTTCATAACTACCTTTAAATATAAATACTTAGGTATGTTTAAGTTAAAGAAGCATGGGGACGCAAGATTGCAATTACATCCTATATTTTTAGCATTTAGATACAAAGGAATTCTGAAATTGTAACTGGAATTGCATAAGCTGTTGACTATAAAAGCAAAGACACATTTTGGACCTAAAAGTTTCGCAAGCACTAATTTAATATGAGAATTCAAATGAATTTAGAAATACTCTGTCTGCAGTTTATGCATCTTACAATGAACACTGGCAAATTAATGTGGTCAACACAGTTTCTTCTTGCTCTGAGACCCTCAAAAGAGATGGTTTTCAGAATTTGAAATGCATGATGTTTTCAACAAGATAGGAAATGAGTCAAGTGAGATCAAAGCAGTAAAGTGAATATTTATGCAACAAAACACATGTTTAAAAAATGAATCATCAGCTAAAACACATACAGTTGCTTATGGGTATATTTCATAGTAGAGGCATAATCAATATGACAACCCAAGTGAGACCCTGTTCTAACAATAACTTCAGAAGTGTCTTTGAACTTTCTTTGACTATATAGCACACCATTTGACTTAGGCTGCTCTTGATTGCACAAGTACAAACAACAGAAGAGTTTTAAATCTCATCAGCAGATTTATAATTTTTAGCAAAGCAAATAAAATTACAAAAATGTTTTTTCTGTCTTTTCATTACTTTTTTTAAAAAAGCTTGAAGTATAACTATGTTCCTTTAAAGATAAACTTCCTGACAATCCACTTCTCATTTTATTAATTTATGTTTTTGCAAGAAGTTTTCCTCTCTATCTTGTCTTGCACTCCCTCTTTTCTACTCGTCACCCCCCAAACTTGACAACTACAGTTTCTTAGACTTGAATGAACACCTGCTAAACCCCTAGGTAAGGAAAGTAACTTTGTGTGAGAAAATGTCAGGAAAGTCAGAATCTGAAATTTAAAAACCAAGATATGGCAAATGAAAATGTCAACTTGTGTAAATCTGGGTACCTTAGGTTGCAATAGATTTTTCAACTGTCTGAGCAATGAAAAGTGAACTTTTATTTCAATGACAATGAAATAGCACTATACTTGATATGAGAAAGTGCTCCAGCTAGGAGGCATTTTTTAAGCAAATTACTTTTTACTTACTTGTGCCCCAAATTTTTCACTCTAAAAGTAAAGTCGATGTATGTAAAATACACAAATGCATATTTTAATGGTTTATCATTCATATTTCATTTCTTTGCACAAATAAATATGAAGAGATATGTGTCAGCATGTATTCATATTAAATATGTTCTCAGATCTTACCTGTAAACTCTTAAATACTGCTTACTGAAAACTTCAGAACAGCTCAGACGCAGGAGAACTTAATGAACACCAGTCTATCGCAACCCTCTTGGGGAAGAGGGTTGGTCCACCCAGCTGGTGGGTCCTTGCAGGGATTGCGGGCAGACGCAGATGATTGGTTGAGGCAGGAAAAGCTTTATTGTTGGCACAGCCTACAATGGGTGTGATCAGACCCGGGGTTGGAGGGTGAACCAGGAGGTGGAGCAAGGGATGGGACTTTTATAGGGTTCTGGGGGAAGGTGCTGGAATGGGGGTGGAGCAATACCATATAAGGGTAACAGTGGGAGGAGAAAGGGGTGGAGTATGTAAATGAGGGGTGTGGACATGCCAAATATGGAAGCGGACTGCACTGCAGCAAACATGGACCAATAGGAAATTGGGAATAAAACTGAGGGAAGTCTGAGGGGAAAACAACAGGGGATTTAACTTTTGAAACCTGAAAACGTGTAACAACAGTGTATTAAACATGCAACAGTCCATAAACGTGAAAACTTCTTTCTTCCTCTTTCTCTTCCTCAAACTTTGCTTTCCTCTTCTAATGTTCTTTTCCATTTCTCATATAGTTGTTTCTCCCAATCCGTCTTGTCTGCTACACCAGTCGACAGGAAAGAAACAGGCAAAGAGTAACTTACCTCCCCAGCTCCCACAGAGAGAAACATAGGTATTAAAAATGAACTCTAAATGTTGCAGTTTAAAAACATCCTTCTGCTTTAGCACAAGAGAAAGAAAAAAAAAACACCAAAAAAAATCCCCACCAAACCAAAACAGACAAACCAAAAAAACCAAACACTTGACAAAAAAATCAGACTTAAAATACAGTGTAATATCTATCAGTATTCCATTTGCTGGTCTGTGTTCATTGTTTGGAGTGCTATCTGCATTTACAGAGAAAAAGGGCTACTTCATAGTAAAACATCCCTTTGATGTGGTCTCTTCAGTGTCAGAATGGGTTTTGATTACAGAAACAGTTTTTCCTCCCATGAAAATCACGCTTTGATAGAGCAACATAAACTCAGCTGACTTATCAGAGCTGAGTTTCAAATCAACAGACTTACTGCAGTCAAATGTCAAAAAAAAATCTAACTGAAAAACAATGACAACAAAAAATGTTGTAACTATTTGTTTCTTTCCCATCTCATATATTACATTTGATAAACAACAGAACTGAGAACCATTCACAACCTTGCCTACCTCCTCCTTAGCCTCTCATGCAAAAGTACGTGCAACATTGTTTACTGTTTTGCAAATGCATGGTAGAATTTGCCTTAACAAAGCTTTTTTTTTTTTTCCACAGCTATATTTACTTGGTGAAAGTAGAATGATCATGAAAATATATTCAAAATAAGATACGTATGATATAAGTGAAAAATACATCAGGTTGTGTGTGCTGCCTTCCTAATTATTGTCCTTCAAATACTACTTTGAATTCCTTTATTGCCATAATTGCAGTGATCATGGCATTAATTATTAACCTTTTAGTTCTTGGCCATACATTGATGTTTTGCTGCTGCTGCCATAATTCGATTTCAACCAAGAGGAATAGTGAAACTAGGAGTGTAGTACTCACTGGACGATAAAACAGGTCTTGCAAACAGCTTTCCTCTCAGCAGAGCTGTGCACTGAAGTTTGAGCAATATAAAGGAAACCATGACACAGGTTAGAGAGCTCCTCACTTCTGTACGTTGAAAAGCACGCACAGATGCACATAGAAAACAACTTCTAAATGAACCTTGTAGTAGATGATGTGGTATTGTTCAAAAGTTCAGTTCCTCTGTCAAGCAAATAAATACAGCTTTCAACTGCAACTTACTGCTCAATGAAGGAGCTTTTCTGTTGGATAATAAATACATCTGTTTCCTCAACACTGGATCACAGAGAATAGCTCTACTCCTCAAATATATCTTAAGGTAAACAGATAGATCTTAAGGTAACTGAGATCACACATGCTTCCAAATTATTAATAATGCATTCAGATATAATTGATTTATTACAAGACAAATCATATATATCAGGTCATTTAAAACTAGTTTGAAAGAAAATTTGTACTTATAACCCACATATATATGTCTCTTAAAAATAAGATTGCTGGTGGCAAGTACAAACAAACATGCACTTTATGACAAAGAGTAACTATAACAAAAATTTCATTTTCAATTGATATTCATTAAAAAATTCTCACAATCGGATGAATATTCTCAATTTGCATATTCATAAGCCAAGGAAATAACTGTACGAAATAAGAATCTATAATGAAAATAATTTGAGTACTCATAGTAAAGATAAAAGTCTGTAGTGATAAATGACTGTAGAATTTTCTGGTTAATAGCAATGAAAATACTATGCATTTATTTTCATTTCAAATAGCCCAACCTAACATTGTAAGTCACTAGAATTTTATGATTTTTTTTTTTTATTAAGACATAGCTTTTATTTGAGTGTGAAAACTCTCCCACTTTTGTGCTTCACATTTGGCCCCTCTATTATGTTTTGGAAGACCTAAAAAAAATAAAAATGGAGGGTAAAACAGTCAGCTCACAGCCAGTTAACAGGTTGTGATTGGCTCCACTTTATTTCCCAAACTGGCATAGTAGTTGAGACTAAATGGCATCACTTTTCCGCATCAAGTTAGGTACATGGTTGAGATTTAGGCTCAGAATGGAGCTGCACTGAAGGCAAGTTGATAATTGAAATGTGTAAAATGAAAATTGAAACCCAAATCTACTCTTATCAATGACTGTGTTCAAATGAATTGACTGTCAGAAGTAGGGACAACTCTTTATTCCCTTTGTTGTAGCTTTTTCATTGTACAATAAAGAATCCAAATATTTTTAGATAATTGATATTTTGTTCTCTAGATTAGGGGATTCTTCAACATCGTGTCTCCTGCACTTAGGAAGGAGGGAAAGGTTCTGGGTTTCCACCCTCACTTAGGAATTTCTTCTCTGATGTACATCCATTTGATGAGATACACAAACAGGTCTGTATCAGGGATCACAATCTCCAGAGTTAAACATCCCAGGATTTACATTGTTAACAATGTAAAGGGCTTGATCAATTTTACATCATTTGTTGATTTTTTTTTGCTGCAGAGTTTTGTTAGGAGTTGGGTGCTTCACATACTTAAAAATACCCTGTGAGTAGATCAGTCTTCTAGAAGATAGAATTACACTCCAATCTTTTTCATAGGACTTATTAAACTGAGAAGGATACTGATCCTTAATGCCTGCTTTAAAATCTCTAGACCTGAGACAATCATTTAAAACGAGGATTGTAACACCAGCACCATTTTGCTAAAATAGGCTGTCACTCCATTTGGAGCCTGTCAAGGTACTGAAGAGCTGAGGAGCAGCTCAGCCCCCACACTGGCGTTAAACAAAAGTACACCTCATTCCTTGCCCTTGAGTAGGCTAAGGTGTGGGGTTCCAAGCTTTTAAGATAGCAAGTTTAAATATAGGCAGCTCAATTCCACCTACATTCTATTTCCGGTATCAAAGTCCTCTGTAGGATTGAGCTCTAGGTTTCTGGTGGAACTGAGATTACATTCATTGCAAACCTTTTAATCTTAATTACAGTTCTTGCCTGAAGAAAGAGACTATCTGCCTATATTCAAATTAAAGCTTAAAAAAGATCATGAATAACTAGTTTCCAACAGGAGAGGGGAAAAAAAAAAGAAGAGCAAACTGAAACTTTTAGTCAGAAGGAAAAACTGGAGGCTGATTTAAGATGTTAAAGAGAGTGAGGGCAAAAAGCCAAAAACAAGCCTGTCAGATCACATTTGTGACTCGTCTTGTCTTTCCTAGGAAATTGTTGTCTTCAGATGCACTTTATTTTTGAGCGTTCTGACAATAAAATTACATGAGGAAGTGCTTTCCTCCCAAGACCTATTTGATGAACTATCATTGTCAACACAACCATCTCGCGTTCATCAGATTATTGTCTACTTATTTAAATTCTGTAAGCAGTTAATGAACAGAAAGTTTGCATAAAATTGTATAAAATGATTGGAAATAGCTATTAACACTGGTTATGTAAACAAGTTATTTTTAGGTGTCATCTCTGGTACTATTTTGTTTAATCATAATTAGAAAACTCTAAAGAATAGTGAGAACATTACTTTTGTTGAATTTTTGGAGAGAAATAATAAGTAGAATGATAGCAGAGGAAATATATTTCCAAAATATATTTAAGTTTCAGTATAACCATATTCAAAATTTGTGTGAAAAATGAAAGATGGTCAAAAAATACTTGTTTTTTTTACGAAACTTGACTGCTGAATGAAATATCTTTTTCATGCTTAGGATAAACCCTTTTTTTTTTTTTTTGTTTTTTTTTTGTTTTTTTTTGTTCAGGATCATAGTCAATAACAAAATGTTTTATTCTATACAAAAGTTTAAGTTTAAATTAGATTTCTAAATTTTGATAGTTTTTATTCTCTAGGTGCCAATTAGATGATTTAATTTAAATTGCCCCATTATATTTTGTGATGTTCACTTAACATACAACCTTATGTCTTACCTTTTTTCGCTTTCACAAAATGTAAAATGAACTAGAAAAAAATAACTTCTAAGAGGAGAGGAAAGAAAAAGTTCAATAAGATCAGAGGTGCACTTACAGGAGGCAGGAGTAGAACTAACATATGCTCTGAAAACAGTTTAAAATACTGAAATCATGCTGCCAGTCAGTGCACAGACTAAAAACTAAGCCAGATGTAGCACTCTAATAGCCTGGGATTGGGCAGTACTGATGAATATTGACTCCCAAAATGGTTTCTCGCTTTCTCTGTGTAAAGGAGAAAATGAAAGGTTCCAAATCTCAGCAGTTCTAGTCTTAAACTAATGCTTAACTAATTTGACAGCTGAAACTTCTGCAATATATTTTAATATTTTAAGTATACATAGTCATGATATGTTAAGGAAACCTTGAGGAGTGGAACAAGAAACCTGGACACAAAAGAAGAAAAGTGAGAAAACATATGCTCCTGAATAAGGAATGAGGTAACGTGGTTGTCACATAATACATTTTTGCTTTCTAAAGCAAAAATGGGAAATATAGTTTCCTGCTTTGTACTGTGTTCATGCTCTCTGAGTATGTGAATGGACAAATGGTTTCAACACCATTGAAAACCCTTGACATGATGCAGAAGACCACTAACTAACAATCTCAAGTTCATTCCAAAGAATATTCCAGAGTATCTATAAAGAACTGGCATGAAACTTTCCAGAAAGATCATAAGTGTTTGAATTCATGAAACTATTTTCTCCTCCAGCAGTTTAACTCCAGTGCTGAAGCAAACACAATGACCCTGAAACCCAGTTTCTGAATATAGTGACTTTTTGGAATTGAAAATAATACAAAAAATAAAAATTTACAGACATAATAATAAATTTACTGTGTGATCACATCCAAAACTATTCACACATGACTTGGTTTAATCAGTGTCTTCGTTATCCTATGTATGAGAAGACTTCTTTGCTACAATTCCTGGCCTATATTCTAAAGGCCAATATCGGTTTAGTTTTAGGAGATCCAAAACAGATTTAGAGGTGTTGTCCACATAAGTAGTTTACTCTGAGCAGATTTAGCTTGTCTGACAGCCCAGCAGCTTTCCTGGAAGGTCTCTTCTCAGGGCAAAGTTTATAGAGAACCCTGTAGTACATGTCTCCAGCACAGCAACCACAGCAATACAAAAATTAGAGGTGTGTAAGGTGGGCAGTGGTTCAGGTGGGCCAATGTGTACTGATATGCTGGAGTGGCACTTTCTAGTGCATTAGTGACTGGCTTTTTATCATTTGACTGCCTAGGTTGCCTAGAATTATTTTTTTTCCCATGTCATATCATTACTTTTTTCCCCAGTTTCTATTACTGTATGAATTTAGCAGCAGTAAAAATTAATTATATTTAATTTCATTATTTAGGAAAAGCAAAATTAATAAATTAATACGTAAATCTGGAAACTTTCCAAATAATAATGTAAGTCTGGGGTATCTTGGAATGGAAATTTCTGAGCCATCTGTAAGATTTAAGTGAAAAAAGGCCATAATTAAATGGGTTTTAATTTCCCCAATGAGGATTAAGCCCAAGTTATAAAATGTCACAAAGGATTACAACTATGCTTACTCACAACATTGGCTACTATCAGTACTGAAGTAATTTTATCATGTTTCCCACTTAGGAAAACAGCTGACATTCAGCTTGGCTGAGTGAATTGTTGTATTCTTGGCTTTACTTCAAGTGATCTTTCCATAATATGACAGTTGATTCATCACAGATGAAACTCAGACATATACCTGAAACACATCTGAAGTTTAAATTATTGTTGTATTTGCAATTTTTTCCCCAGATTTGGAATAAGTTTCCAGTTTTTATTTGAAGTGTTAAGGAATTCATAATATTATATAACTTTTAGCATTCTATAATTGATTAATTTTTAATTATTTTTGCCCTATATTTAGGGGAAGCTGTCTTTTCCTACTTCCATTTGCTCTGAACTCTTTTCCCAGTTTTGATATTTGCAGTGTTACCAACTTTTTGAGGAGTAGCTCCAGCTGTAGCTTTTGTGTAAATGTATGAGCTGAAGATAATTACCATTTTCTATATTGTTTTGTTGTTATAGAGTCTCAGCCTTGAAGAAATTTGCACATATTGCCTGTTATACATAGAACTGTTTTATCCAAGCTAGCAGACAGACAACCTCCTTGCCTGTATGTTTCAGTATTCTGATTAAAGTGGATATCTTGAGATACACTTTTGGTTTCCAAGGTTCTTCTTAGGAACATAGTCCAGCTTCTTTTTAAATGTAAAGAGTTTTTTTTATTTCTACAGAACATGGGCTTTTGCTGTTTTGTTTCTTACACTGGCTTTATGATTGTGCTATTTCAGAAAGAAGTAGCCAAATGCTGGAGCTTGTGGTGCCAAAGGTTTATCTATGGTAACCTCTCAGAGAAGATTAAACATTTTGATATCAATTATCCAAGCTTTACCCAAGAACATGAGAAATCTTTATGAAAGGGAAAAACGGGATTTTTAATTCCTTTGGAAGCATGTAAGCAAATGAGAAAATTCAAAGCAAAACTCCTGAGACACTACTGAATCCCTGCTGATAGCAAGTAAAGAATATCCAAAGCTAATGCTATCCTCTTTCACTACTCCCCTGGGAAGAAGGAGAGTTTTTCAAAAGCTTAGTTTGTATTAAGCAGAAGTCTAGTTTCATGACCTTTTTAACAAATCTGGACTGAGTTTTGCTGTTATATTGTAGAGTTAAATACTTAGTTTCTTAAGTGTGTAGTTTAATCCCCATGACCTCCATATTTTGATCATTTTGCAACTCACTTTCAGTTTGGTTTCTACTCCTGCGGAGCATTTTGAATCATCTTTCTATGGAATTTTCTACACAGCCCTTTTTACTTTTTGCATTTCTACTTATTGAACTTCTTACACATTTCAAAGCTGAGATATTCCAGAAAATGTCCAGTCAATAGGCAATTATTCAGCAGCAAGGACAAAATATCCCAAAACATAATATTCAGTAGAGCTCAGAATTACTGCATTCAGCATTTGCCACTGCAAGATGTCCAGCTGAGTATCCTGCATATTCAAGACTGAAAATGTTAAATAAACACCTTTTTCAATTTATTTTTTTTTTTATTTATGCTGTCTGGTATGAATCTGCAACAAGAAATTAATAGCCACTTGTACCAATGCAGTTTACTTTGTGCTGCTGAGTAATCAACTCTATTTTGTCCATGCTGATTGTAACACCTGTTTATCTCACTGTGTAAAGGCGAGTCTTTTAGAAACTGTCAAGTTTGGTAGCCCGACAGAGGAAAGGCTATTCTAGATTGATAAACCCAGGTCCAGTCAGCAGTAAGGCTGAGCTTGTATTCTCAGTATGCATACTCTCTCCCCCTCTGTATGTATATATTTTCATGGTTGACCAACACACATATATCAATACAGATACAAACCTCACCACAGTCACTCAAACACAAAATAGCACAAATGGCCTGATCTGGTTCACCTCTTGTCTGACAAAGCAGGAAACAACTGTAGAAATTATATACATATATATGGTATCCGGGTCTGGATCCTAGGCTTGTGCATGCTAGCAGATCAACTCACAAATCCCTAATGCTCACAGCCCCACTCCAGTTGCTGATACCCAGACATACACACAAACCCCCACTCACATGCATGAAGAGATGCACAGCTCCTACTTCCCCCCAGTAATAAACCTTTGACACTCTATCTGGCTGGCACATGGGTCCCTGCATTTCCCCATTTGCCTCGTGCCCAGATATGCACACATGCAAAAATGGAAGTCACAAGTACGTGGTTCATATCTGTGACCTTGCTAGTAGCCCTTCCTGAGTTCCCCTTTCTTCTCAATAGCCAGATTGGACCACCTGTCTCTCCAATAGTTGATCTCAACCTCTCTGAACTCTACAGCATTTGAGTAAAGTTATGGCATCTCTGATACCTGATTCGCATCCTTTTTATTTCATTCCTTGTCTATCCAGCCTGAAGTTCTCTAGGAAATTACATGCACCTACATGCACAGCCCTGTACAGTTCTGGCTCCACAAACACAAAGATCTTCTGACCACTCCAGCGGCTGCACTCAGGCATCCATGTGTGCACATGCCCCATAGAGTCCCTTCACTCAGGAAAGTAGATAGAAAGGCAGTTTATTGTGAACAGAGAATTGACTACATTGACCAGGAACAGACCATGGCTAGATAAGCATAGATCCTTTTCTTACAAAAGACCAGCCCATTTTATCTCCTTATCCTTCTGTTTTCCAAATCTTCTAACCACCTCGATCCCTGCCTTGCCCCACCCCTGTCTCCTCCCCTAGCATTCCATAATAAGTCTTGTGCAGTCCTGGAGCACTCCTTCTTAGCATACTGAGTGCCATTCCCCATATCAGGGACCTCATGCCTTTTTGGTGCCCCGGAGAGCTGCCCCTGTGGACTCTTACTGCTGGGTCTCACCAAACCCATAGGGCTCATGATGCTTTCCTGGGATAGCCCTAGGGGACAAGGGAACAGGGGCTCGTGTGTATTTCTCAGGGTAAAGAGGTTCCTCTGAGTAAAAATAACATTTAATCACATAAGCTAACAGAATCCACTAGATAGAATTTGTTGTAAATCTCCTGGTTAAATCAAAAAATAATATATATTACTTAAATTACATGATCACTCTATTTTCTCTTGGTGGGGAAATCAATGAGGAGACTGAAGAGAAGCTAAAATTCTTACCATGATGGTGGTTTCTATAGATTCATTATCTTTACTAGTGTTAAAACAACAATCTTTTAGAAGAATGGCTACAACAGCACAGATTGAGCATTGGCTGAGAAACTCAACCAATATTAATACATTTCTGTGGACAATTTTTAAAAATTAATCTAAATTTCATAACAATATTTTGTGAATCACTTCCAAATTGTCAATTGATAAAGGGCTACAGTTCTGGATTAAACAGGCTATATGCAAAAAACCCCAGAGTTCTATGGTGTATTCAAGTGTTATACTTTTTATACAGGTTCTTAGTCAATAAGGATAATTTGAAATTAATGCAATGAAATTTACTTCACTGACAAGTACATGTCTCACTGGATAGAAGAGAAACCAGTGTGAAATATCTTTATTTTATTGGACTTCTGATAAATAACATTATGAAAGGCAGAGGAAAATAAAACCTTCACGTATATATTACCAAGTCAGTTCATAAAACTTACTCAAAAATGAGTGACAATATATTTCTCTCAAATTGCAAAACATAACAGGAGGTGGTCTGCCAGAATTATTCAGTTCAATGAACATTTTGTTGAAAAAAAGTTGTTAACAAATATGAAAAGCAGATTAAATTAATGTATAATGATATTGTTCAGAAAAAGAGCTTATACTGTGGTGGGTGAAGGGATTAAATATGATTTAACATTGAAGCGTTACTGCAGAAAAAAACTTTTCCTGGGATGCATTAAGACAAGTGTCAGATGTAAGAATCTGGAAATAATTGCCTCAATGCATTTGACATCAATGGTATTGGCTCCTTAGATTAAGAAAAGAGACAGACAATCAGGTTATAATGCCAAGTAGAATTATAAGAGTGGTAAAAAGTTCTGAAAAGGAGATTTCTCAAGGAAGAGAAAATAAGAGGATATATGTTAGCACTCTAAATGCAAACAGTGTTTATTTAAGGGTGTCTTTCTGCTCTGTATCCACTCAGAGAAGCACAAGAATCAAGTTGCAAAAAGGAAATTTGTATCACGTAATAGAGAAAAAAACCCATCACAACAAAACAAAACAAAACAAAAACCTCAAACAAAATCCTGAACTAAGGAAGGTAGAATTCTTGTTACTAAAGATTTTCTGGGAACAGCATAACAGAAATTTCAGAAATAATCCAGGTGTCATCTTAGAGAAAGGTAATAGACTACATTCTATGGAAGAGGTCTTCCAAATGTTTGCATATAAGATTTCTGATTGATAATGTCTCTCTAGTCATACCATTGTTTTCTTCCAAGTACAGTGTATACACAATTTGCTTAAATAGATATAAGCTCATTCAACAAATACATGAATCATCACAAGCAAAAAAAAAAAGTCATGAGCTGATTTTAAAATCATATTTAATGATAAAGCTATGATTTGCTTTCAAGTTTTATTCATGTCTGCCTTCAACTTTTACTTTTAGTACAAGTGATTTAACTGTGAGCTGTAAAATCTCCCACATAAATCCCTTCAATTAAAAAATGAAAGGGTTGAAATTATCTGTTTCAGACTTCTTAGGGGGGGTTGACCAAGTAGTGGATTTGCTTCTTTAAGGAATCTTTTTTAAGAATGAAATCTTTACCTTTAGTTGTTTCTCTGATGTTTCTGATAATTTATCTATGCATTTCCTGGAGCATCAGAGAAACCATTACAAGATATAACATATTCAAAATTGGTGTTGGAATATGCATACTTTTCTACTAAGCATTTTTATTCCACTTTGTTTCACAGCTGATCAGTTTGTAAACTATTATGTACCTGTGGTCCGAACTTGTTCCACATCCTTTTATGTTTTACCATCACAGCACATCACTTACAGTGAAAAAATTTAAAAGTAAACAAACAAACAAACAACTTTGAATGCAGAAGATGCTATTTTTGCTTACCTGTTTCTTTTTCAGTTTTGTTTTTGTATCTTAAGAAGTAGACATGCTGAATCAAAGAAAGCTCTTTGCTACATTACATAAATAACTCCTTTCCCTAAGGATAGCCAGAGAACTGGAAATTATTCATCTCTAGTCTCCAATATCCACTTTAACAGCAGTGTCTATGATTTCTAGGGTTCTCGTTCCTGCTAAGGTACTTTTTATGCATGGCTCTCTCTAGCACAATATTTTAGCATAGTAAGACTTCTGATATTATGAGATTCTAGCATCACTCCCATAAACTGCAGAAGTGCTACTATTCTGTACCATAGCACAGGGCTTTGAAACACAAGGAAGATGATTCACCCCAGATCCCTAAGCTATATCAGCACCACATCTGATAGCTGTGGTTGAGGCTAAGATGTTAAGCTCAGGGTTGCAAAGTATGTGGTTCAAGCTACTTGTGTCCCCAGTTTAATGGAAGAACTCAGTCATGGCCCAGAATCCTTAGGCCTGCATTTCTTTCCCTGGAATAAGCTCACAAAGTCCAAAATGGAGCACAAATGTGAATTGTCTTGCAGCCAGATGGAGACTTTTTGCTGATTAACAGCCTGAGAATTCTTGGTAACATGGAGACAGATCTTGTGGTACAGCCAGCATCTAAACCTTAACAAGCAGTTTGTGCCATAACCACCAAATCCATTTTATAGGATACAAAATTTTCTAAAGCAAATCTTCTCAGGCTAGGAAAAATCATTGATTCCTAGTAAAATATTCAAGCCAAGTAGTATCATCTCTAAATTAAACTCTCTTTGAATTTGAGCTTCACTCCTCAGTATGGGTGAGATTCTTGGCTATCTTTGGTCAATAGTAACTTTATTCTTGAGTTAAGTGGAAAATTCTTTCACATATCATTATAACTGGTCCTGTGTTCCTCCAAGAACAGTTCCTTCATTTGCCTGCCCATGACAGGGGTAAAGGCTTGTATCCACAATAGCTTTAATACAGACAAGTGATTGAATTATACCATGTTTCTCAATGATTTCTATTCTTGAATTAACAGGGTTTTTTTGAATAATGAAAAAACATCATTGGGGATATTTTCTAATATCTTAGAAAAGAATTTTTAGGAAAATGTAACTGACAGATAAGGATAGCAACAATTTTTAATGGTGATAGGTAGACACTTAAAGTAATTGCTTTCATATGATTTTAAACCAGACTTTTCTTTTAAGTTGCTCTGTACTGATATAGTTTGACTGTAGTAATGTATTTCTCTCTTTTTTACATAGGTGTTAAACTATTATAGGTGCCTTTATTCAGTAAAAGATCTTTGATGTGAAATGTTGCAAAACTTTCAGGCATATCAATTTTATTTTGATGATATTTAGAGAATCTGTATTTTTTTCATGAAACTATTAAACCTATTAACAGCTAGAGTTTCTGAGTGAAAATATATTCCTCCTTAAATATTTTGAAAGGGAAAGTAATTGTTATTTTGCAGGATTATTGACATTGCAATGAGTACCTTCCATGGATCAAAACCTCATTGTGAATGCTACTGTAGAGGGACACATCAAAATAATGTTCACTATTCCAAAGCCATTGATTGAACTGTTGATTTTAGTGAGTCAGGTTTCTAAAAAATCTTTTTTTTTTTCTAAGACACTTAACTTTTCACTCAAAAACCCATTGTATGGAAATCTAAGTGGAACATTCAGCATTTATTCCTAGCTTGTTTTGTATTTCTTGGAGGACTGATAATTATTGGCAGGACATCACAGAAGTTCTGACATTTCACCCAATATCCTGATTTTAAATTTATGGAATATTTTCAATGTCGAGTGTGAAGCTATATAAAATAAGACATGATAACTTCAGTTTTAATTAATTCCAGAGACACTTTTTAGAATGAGTTACAACATTGGCCTGCACTGCATCATATGACAGAAGCTGAGCTGAGAGAGAGTAGCTTGGAGAATAGAAGGGGGCATTATGTTTGGTTAGTTCGGTCCTGTTTGCTTTGGTTTGTTTTTGAAGGGTTACAAGGTAGAGACATTTTGTAATTCAGTAAAAAATAATTAAGAGAACTAAGTGAAAAACGAAACCCTAGTTGACTCAAGAAATTAAAAATATTTTGATTATAATATTCTAGCTGTGTTGATTTCACTGCGAAGTCTACGTGTATTTTTGTTAAGGTACATGCCAATCCGATAATCGGGTTAAACTGTTCTATCATAAGAAAGCTACTATGTACTCCTACTCATACTCCTTCAAATATGATACACATGTGCTTCACTGGAGTCATGCTGCTGATTATACTCTGAAAACCACTTTTAAATTAAGGTTTATTAGATCAAGATTTGGGGTTTTCTGTGGTTGTTGCTGTGTCCTTTTTTTCTTTTTTTTTCTTTTTTTTATTACAGCTGAGGTTCACAAGACTTTGGAGTTGTGTCATTACTCTGGGAAATGGGGTTGTGGAAAACATAATATCTCTTCTTGTTAAGGATCTGAATCATTCTCATACAGGTAGCTTTGCACATTTTGATGGTATTTGCTACATTCTCAACTGGGGAGAAAATTTTTGTTAATGTGAATACTGAAATAAAATATGCATAAGACCTTAAGAACCTCTTTAAATGGATTGAGTTCCTCCAAAACATTTTTTTTTTAAATGGCAAGCATAAGCAATCTACTCAAATTTACATAGATTAAAAGTCTACTAAATTCTACCAATTTAATCTGACACTCTGAATAAGTAACATTTTCCTGAAGTATGTATTAGAAAACCAGAAAAATACAACATGCTTTTCACATCAGCTAAGCGTTGTAGTTACCATGACAGCAGTGTTTTACATTCTGTTAATGTTTAATAAACATAAAAATAAAAAGGACTTTATATTACATAATTAATCCAAAGATTAGGAGTCTAAACCCACTACTGGCTAGGGGAAAAAAAAAAATTACAACAAAACATTGCCATATCATTTCAAAGTTAAGAATGACTTGTCACAAACAAACCAAATTGAACATTTGATTTAAATAGAACAAGTCAGATGTCTCAAATTTAAAGTAGACCTTGTCAGTCAACATGAAATACATTTTATAATACAGTTGAGCTCCTGTGGACAGCAGGACTACTTACCCATGATTAAAATACCCAGAATGGGGTACTTCAAATGTAAAAACTGATGTGGATTTAAAGGTATGGGAGGATAAAGCTTTTCCAAATATCTCAGATTTTTAGGTCTCTGAAAGCCCTATACAGCTGTCTTTTCAGTATTTAGACTTCAGTCAGAATTGCACTCGTAGTTCCAAACATTTGCTGGTTTATCGTAAACATGGGTTCAGAAGCAGCAAATCTTGCATAAACAGTCTACCACAGAAATAAAAGTGTTGGTTAGACACAGAAAAGAGATCCCTTTGAAAATAAGAGGAAGAAAGTTTTGAAGTGGGAGAACACCTTCCATTTTATGTCTAATGGAAAAGAGCATTTAAATTTTAGCTACTGGAATGACTCTGGGAATAACTTTTTTTTTTTTTTACATGGTTGAAAATCCAAGACATTTGTATATCTTTATTGAAAATTAGATTTTATGCACCAACCTTCTGGGAAACTGATTAAAAGTCCAGGAATTATAGAATCCTAGAATATCCTGAGCTGGAAAGGACCTACAAAGATCATCTAAGTTCAACTCCTGGTCCTGCACAGGACCCCACGAACAATGACACCACGTGCTTCAGAGCATTGTCCAAATGCTTCTTGAACTCTGTCAGGCTTGGTGCTTTGACCACTTCCCTGATGAGTCTGTTCTAGTGCCCAACCCCCCTCTGGGTGAAGAGTCTTATCCTAATATTCACCCTAAACTTCCCCTGACACAATTTCAGGGCATTCCCTCAGGTCCTATCACTGCTCACCACAGGAGAGCTGGAGAGGGACTTTTGACAAGGACATATCATGATAGGACAAAGGGGAATGGCTTCAAACTGAGAGAGGGCAGGTTTAGATTAGACATTAGGAAAAATTCTTTACTGTGAGCATGGTGAGACACTGGAACAGGTTGCCCAGAGAGGTTGTGCTTGCTGCATCTCTGTAATGTTCAAGGCCAGATTGACTGGGGCTCTGAGCAAAGTGATCTAGTGGAAAGTGTCCCTGCCCATGGCAAGAAGGTTTGGCACTACCTGATCTTTCAGGTCCCTCCCAGCCCAAACCATTCTGTCAGTCTATGAAATAAACAAGGAGGTAAGGTAGCTTTCTTTCTCTTTAGAATGTAACCTGTCTAATTTAACTTTTTTAAGGTCAAACATTGTGTCAACAATTTTCATAAACTTTTTGTGCAGTAAATATGAACTTTTTTTTTTATTTTTATTTTGTGATCTGCAAAATAGCTCTGAATATTAACAGATTTATTAGGCCTGTAACGATGAAGGCCTATGGTGTTCATCATAGTCACAGAAACAAATTGGAAACTATGTCATGATGTGAAGTTAAAGGAATATTGGTTTTCACTATTTGGTTTCAAGTTTATACTAAATGATCAAATACATGAGAAAATCTGATAGTATTATTTTATAAAATAAGCACTTGTTGAAAAATTGCATTCTTTTGAGTAAATATCAGCAAGATGGCAAGAATAATGGAACATGGTGAGAAAGGAATTTCACTAATATATTTATGCAAAAGCTTATGTTTGCACATCTGTGTCTGAGGAAAGATACATGCAAAGTTAGGAAGATAAAAGATAGTGGTTCTGTGAATAATTTTCTGTGCCAGAGATATTTTATTTTCCCTCAGTCACTGTTGACATTTGCTTTTGAATAAAAATGTTCTTTTTCTTTCCACTTTAACCTTATTCTTTATTCTTCAGCAAAATCAAAACACTGTTTATGACATAGTAGTCTATTGCTTGGAAATAAGTGAACTGTCAAAATGTCAACATGATGAATTCATTGAAGGATCACAGAGAAGATTCATGTGGGTGTGTAAGGAAGAACAAAACCCTCATAATTAACAGAGCAGGTAGGGAAAGTATTAAAACTTCTGAAAAGTTAATGGCTCTAAATTTCAAGGAAATTTCACATTTCCCACAGCATGAAGGCAAGTCTGCTTTGAAAAACTTTGCTGATGCTCCTATTCAGCAAGGCAGTTGGAGCTCATCCAGAAGCACAATCACTGCTCTGGGCTCCTGTAGCTGCTGCTTTTACTTTTGTTCATTGGCACTTGACATTCACTCCTCTGAGTCTTTTGTCTGCATTGCCAGAAGAAATGCTTGCCAACTGCTCTGTGACTGAATACACTTTGGTGGACTGGAAAGTTGCTTATGGAATTATGTATAGCCTGTTTTTCCAATTTTCACAGGGCTGAAGAAGCATCAGGTTTGAGAAATAAGGATATTTTGCTAGACCTGGGGCAGACTGGCTGGAAAGATGCCCAGCAGAAAAGGCCCTGGGGATGCTGGTCGACAGCAGGCTGAACATGAGACAGCAGGGTGCCAGGTGGCCAAGAAGTCCAGTGGCATTCTGGCTTATGAGAAGCAGCTGAGGGAGCTAGAGGTCGTTAGCCTGGAGAAAAGGAGGTTGAGGTCAGACCTTATTCCTCTCTCCAACTACCTGAAAGGAGGTTGTATCCGATGGAGGTCAGCCTCTTCTCCCAAGTAACAAGAGATAAGACAAGAGGAAATGGCCTCAGGGAAGGTTTAGATTAGATCTTAGGAAAAATTTCTTCCTTGAAAGGGTTGTCAGGCATTGGAACAGGCTGCCCATAGAAGTAGTGGAATCACCATTCCTGGAGACATTTAAAAAACGTCTAGATGTGATTTAGTGGTGGATTTGGCAGGAGTAGGTTTACAGTTGGACTTGATCTTGAAGGTCTTTTTCAACTTAAATGATTCTATCATTTTATGATTCTATCTGTCCATAATATGCCTATATAATATGTGATACATGACAAGATATACTGTGTATATAAAATAAATAATATGTAAGATAGAATATATTATAAAATGTATTATAACACTCCCTTTAATTCCTCTTCATGAGTCATCAGCAACTGCATAGGCCTTTTCCCTAAATGGTTTGCACTCATCCTTTGCACATGATATTAACACAACCTGTAGGGACTAAAGAAGAACAAGGATGTATACTTACAGTGCACAGCTTAGGTCCTTTACCAGTCTGAACACATCTATAAGACTGAAACTGCTAAATATTACAGAGGGAGTTCTTTTCCTGGCAATAACAGTAAAGTATTTTCATCTCATCTGTTCACTTGATGACTTTAAATTTTCCAAAACATTTACTTTTCATTCTCCTTATGGTTCTTGTAACATTAATGCCTAGTCTTGCAAAGATTCATGTATAAATTTGATTTCATATATAAGAAAAATAATTACATGTTCAGATATTTGCACATTCTGGACCCACCTGTTGGAACAAGCCAATAAGAAATGAAAATCAATATCGCATGAACAGAAAAAAAAAAGGACAACTAGAAGGTTGATGAAAAAAGGTCACATGAAATAAAAAGGAGGCCCTAACATTTTTTTCTATTTTCCTTGTACAAAAATCACATCATCTTATGCCATTTGTGCTAAGCGTATTTCAGTAAGCTTAAGGTGGGAAAAGTCGCTCAAGTTTAGGTTACACAAGTAATTTCTGAGAACTGAATATTTTACTCTGCACTTCTTTGTGGTTTGGGGTTTTTTTATTATTTTTCTTAGTTATTATGAAGTACAGAGATTGCCTAGAAGTGGCTTCTGTTTCTATGAGTTAGACACAGCCTTTCCAATTACAGGGCAGCTTCTGTGATTGCACAGCCTGTGAAGATGAATGAGCTCCCAGGAGCTGCATAGCTACACAGGCAGATTTGACCCAGGAATCACCTCCTTTACGAGTGTTTTATAAAATCTAAGGAATATTCTTTAAACACTTGGAGACACTGAGATTAAGGATGCTACATAAATACAGAGGATTACTATACTGATTAGTTTTGTAAACCAGAAAAATACCTTACTTGGAAAGGTTTAAGAGAGAGATTTTAAATTTTATCTAGAGGTGAAAATTAAAGGTTGTTTGTATTCAGGGTAAATCACTTTAAAGTAAAGAGATGTGTGACTATGCAGCCATTAGTTGTGATCTTTGCTTTTGTTAAATACTGACTAGAATGCAATGAGGAGGTTTTATCAAAAGGAACTGCTCAGTGGTTTCTAGTCACACAATTAAAGCAATTGTCTGAAATTTTTCTGCATTAGTAAAGCTCTAAAAATCATAAAACAGCAGGGATCAGAGAGACATACAGCTTAGTCTTCTCTTACTGCTGCTTCCAATAAAAAATGTGCTGATTGTTAGGATAAACTGACTTGTGCTTTTAAGATTTTCATTGCTAATGACTCTATGGTTCAGGGTCAAAACATACATGAATTTTAAAACAACTCAACTGACAAATCATGTACATTCTATGCAAAGGACAGTGATCCAGCTACTACTCCACTGCTTTGTAGTCTTATACTATGATAAGGGATCTTGAAATGGGTACATGTGTTTGGCAGTACTTACTAGTGATTTTAGTTCTGTGTAAATTATTATATATGGTGCACAGTGATGGAAAAATATGCCAGAGCTGCTACCATTACATGTCCAGGAAGAAATATCTGCCTTATAACTCTAAACAACAATTGACAGGCAAAGCCAAAGTTTCGGCGATGCAGCAGTTCAAACATTCATCTGAAAGTATAAATACTTCTTATGGATTACGTTAAGAAAATCACCTGTGTGACATAGTGACGAGGAAATCACTCTCATCTAACCCCGAAAAGCTGGTTTCAGAGTGACACTATCCCTTTCTCTCACATTAGTTATATGAATATCTTAGGAATGAGGCACAAAAAGCTGTGAGGGCAGCATTTAAAAGGCCAGGATCAAATCTCTCTAAGGCACTCTGTGAGCAATGAATTTTAAGTGATGTGTGGTTTTCATAGTGGGCTTTGTACATGGAGGGATAATAACATCAGAGGATTTCCTGCTCTTCTGTCCTATTTGTTTGCATGCCAGATTTACTTCTGTGTTAGTCCACAGAGCACAAATGGAAAAATAGAAAGTCTCTTAACCTAAGAAGATGTCCTTCCTATGTGACCAGAAACCTGAAAAGTACCCTCTAAAAGAGGTATATAGAATTCCAACTTTCTCTGAATGCGGGGTTCTTCCTGTACAGTACATTAAACTCATTATCTAGAACTTGTGTTTTCAATGACCATGGTAGATTACAAAACAGTTTATTCATATGCAACTATGCTCTGAAGCACCAGGAAGAACGAAGTGTTTTGTGTCATTTGACAGATATGAACATTAATACGGGGATCAGAAATAAAAATTTTTAATTTTAGTGATTTTTCTAATGAGACATTCTCTTAAAGAATGAGCTGACATGCAATAAAGCAATCTATTCCTCTTGTGGCAGTCTTCTTTCTTTAAATTATGTGGGTTGCATAAAGGGATAAGTTCTACCTCTACAACACATACCTTGGTTGGAAGTAGAATAGGATTTCTTTATTATGATTTTCTTCATTCTTTTTGTGTCTTTCACCAAGCTAAATTCACTCTCAAAATTCAGAATTTGGCATACATCCATACCTATTCTTCAGACTGATTTAAATCATTTTCAAGATTGCAGTTAGTTGCACAGATGTATACACTCAAAACATATTCACATCCATATCTTCTTTCACTGACCTTTTTCCACGTAAAAAAACTACATGCGCAGGGAGGTAGCTATAAGAGAATATCAGATTTAGAGCAATGTCAAGGGCTTATTTTAGATGTTGTTCCTTTAGTTATTGTGATAAAATCTGCTTCCAGATTAAATGGACAAATGTATATCCTGATAGAATAATAAATAACTACACTCTTGGGCAAGGTCAGTCCTTCCTGAAAACCATAATGTGGGATAGGATACTACAGGTTACCTTACATAAATTTATCAAGATAAAAATGGTTCCTTGGAACAGTCAATGAATTTCTGTCATGAAATATCTGGCAAAAGAGGAGAGAAAATTAAACAATAATTATTAATTTAGTTTAAAGAGTATTTGGGGTGAAATTTGTATATATGCAGGATTCTGAAGCTGACTTAGACCTAAGTTGTTGGAGCAAATCTGATCCCAGCTAAGCATAGAACTCTCCATAGTTTAAGGGAGACCTGAATCTGGAAAAATGGAGACTATCATAGCAAGACTCTACTGCGAAGTGTTTCTGAGGAGTGTAGGTTACAGCAGTAGTAAACCTGCTGGTAGGAGTGTCAGCATGACCTTGCTGTATTTCTCCCTTGGGTTTATATAAAATTTTGAATCACAGAATTTTTGAAAATATAAAAAATTATTTTCTCTTCCAGCACCCTTCACACTCAGAAATAAATTGTGAGGATGTGGATCCTGCCTAGTCTGTTTCTGAGGAGTCGATTTAATTATTAATGTTAGTATTCATTGCTGTAAACTGTGTTTTGCCATGTTAATAAAACAGAGGACTCTGATATGTTGGGGTTTTTTTTCACCTTAGTCCCTGTAAAAAACATAAGTCTACCTGAAACACAGAATGACAGATTGGTTTGGATTGAAAGGGACCTCTGGAAGTCGTCTGATCCAGCCTCGTTGCTCCAGCAGGGCTACCTACCAGGGTTGCCCAGGATCATGTCCAGATGGCTTTTAAATATCTCCCAACAATGGAGATTTCACAACCTCCCAAGGCAACTTGTAGCAGTGTTCAGTCACCCTCACAGCGAAAAAAGTGTTTCCTGATGTTCAGATGGAATGTCCTGTGTTTCAGGACATTGTTCTAGACATAGTGCTTCTTGTCCCATCTCTGTTCACCACAGAAAAGAACCTAACCACTGAAGTGGTGTCTTCTTTTCATCTTCCCTTTTTATACTGTCATGAGTTACCCCTTTGAGCCTTCTTTTCTCCAGGCTAAATATTCTCAGCTTTTTCTCCTATGAGAGTTGTTCCAATCTCTTAATCATCTTTGTGGCCCTTTGTCACGGCTGGACTCTTTTTGGTATGTCCACACCTCTCTTGCTCTGAGGATCTCAAAACTGGACATGGCACTCCAGATGTGGCCTCATCAATGCTGAATGGAGTGGAAGGATCACACCTTTATCTTGCTGGCAAGAGTCCTCCTAATTCATCCTGGGACAATTTTAGTCTTGTTTAGTTTGCTACAAGGATGCATTGCTGATTCGCAGCTAATTTGGTGTCCTCCAGGACTCCCAGGGCATTTTCTGAGAACCTGTTTATCAGCTAGTCCACCCCAGGCATGTACTGGTGAATGGGGATGTTCTGCCCTGGAATAAGACTTTGCACATCCCCTTGGATTGCTTATGCCCTACTATGCTGTCCATCTGGAAGATACCTATTCTTATACCACCCCCAACAGAAATCCATTTTTTAATGATATTGTGAACAGATGAATGAGTTGGAAAAGCATTAAATGATGGTTTTGCAGCAGCAATTATTGCTGGAGTTTTGGAGTTGTCTGAACAGTGCACTAGGAATTGAGAACTGTTATGTACTTTGCTTACCAGTGACATTTATTTCCTCAATGGCCTTGTTATCTCTCTGCTCAGCTGTACTCACTGGTATAAGAAAGTATTAATTGGTCTAAATTATGATTTCTATTTATAAAATGAGGGAGACTTTCAGGAAGAAAATAGTTTTAGAGAGTTGCTGTAGAAATTATTCTGTTTAATGCACTAAACTGGAATATAATCAGTCTGGTTTTAGTTCCATCTTCTGTCATAAACTTCCTATTACTTTACCAACAGTTAATTAATAATTTTTCCTTACTTTCTCCAGTATAAAGATGATTAAAAAAAAAAAACTTACTGTTTCCCCCTTGTTCAATAAATAAGACCCCAGAAAAAAGGTACTTTACCCCTTTAAAATCCCCTATGATGGTTTAGATTCTTCAGCTATTCCCACTTATCAGCATGACACTACTTTGCAGCACTTACCATCTTGAAACCTACCAATGTCATACAGGGATGCTTAAGCTTGTATTCCTTCACCAAAAATGCCTTCTATGCGGTTAGAGGCTGCAGTGTTTGCTCAAATCCTTTGAAAATTCCTCCCACAAAGGATAAGCTGCATAACTTCACGTCCTGATTCTGCCAGTAACTCATTGTACAACTGTCTGAGACTTAAATTAAAAATTACTCACACATACATTCCGATAAAAATAGCTCAAATAGCAGCTATAGTATTCAACATCGTTAATTCCATTTTACAATTATTTGACAGACCACATCTTCCTGTAGCAACTATTATCCTACAGAGAATTTATAGTATAGTTTGGGAGAATTTAAATCATCATCATCATATCATCATGGCTAGGCTTCGCGAACGAAGATTTGTGAAGGACTCTACCCACGCTTGCTACAAGCGCGCTGATGGCTAAAAAGGCCAATGCGAGATAGACACGTCCGGTTGCAAAAGGCACAGCAGAATGACTCCCCAGGTGGTACCGACAGGACACGGTTCTTTTTGCGTTTTTTCTCCTCGAGAGTGATCCTGCGTGTATTCTCAAAAGAAGCAGCAGCATTGTGGATAGTGTGTCTCCAGGCCTCCCGATTGGAGGCCAGAGCAGACCAGTGATGGTGATCGATATGGCCAAGGCTGAGATGTTGTTTCAAGGAGTCCTTGTATCTCCTCTTCGGGGCTCCTCTCTTGAGGCAGCCAGTGGAAAGTTCACCATAGAGCACAATCTTAGGGAGGCGGTAGTCCTTAGGAGAATTTAAATATACATTTATGAATTAAGCCAATAACTTGTGATGCTCATAGAAGCCCAGTATATGCTTATTTAAATCACAATCTCAGTGCTTTATTAAGGGGACATGGCTTTGCATTACTTCTGCAAGTGCATACATAACTCAATCAGTGATCTAATAATTTTTCCCCTCTTAACTATTTTTCTATTTGCATTGGCAAAACTCTCTGTACACAATCCATCCAAATATAATGAATATTTGTAAAATGCTTTACAGGTATTTTATTATCTCAAATATTACCATGAAGCATGGAATAAAAATGAATGATAGTCCAAATATTAATATAAATAGTACAAGATAACCCCTAGATAAGCGAGTTTGTTCCTTTTTATATTATTTCCTTTTCAGACCATTGCTCAAAGCAAAAATCATGATCAGAGGTAAATTTGGGCCTTCTTTCTTTTTAATCAGATAGAGCTGAATTTATACTTCCAAACAGGATGTTAGAAAATATGGCTTCTAAGTCAACGATTTAGGAGTTTTCTTATTCTCTGCATAGAATCAGTGACATCTCTCTCAAAATCTCATTCATTCCTATGGCCATCATGAATATAAATTTAGGCCTGGACTTGGCCAGAAAACGGCATGAGAAAAGATCTTAAGCATACCTGGTTAACTCCAAAGGAGGGACCATTTTTAAACGTTTTTAAGAATTTCTTGTGAGGAATACTTCTCAGAGAAACTTGACCCTTTGCTTGAATTATGAGAATTTGCATCCTGTTCTAAATATCACTATTATCATAATTTAACACTGTGAAAATCTGGTCTTACGTGACAAATACATACTTTCCTATTCAAAGGAGTTCTATAAAATATCCATTGCCCAAATTGTAGTCATGCAGAAAGAACAAGATATACTGTAGAGAATGCTAAATGAAACACCAGGAAATCTAAGACTTTATTTTACAAACAGCAGGTCCTATATGGTAATATGGACTGACCTGTTAAAATCCTTTCTTAGTATGCAAAAATTTTACCTATAGTTGTCCACATACCTCCTAAAATATAGGTTCAAAAAAAAAAAAAACCAGGCATAATTTGATGACTGTAATAACATTGCCAAACTCTGGCATCCTATTTTAGAGTCTCTATAAATAAATGAAATAAATTGGCTACTAACTCATATCTTCTGACTTCCTGTTTGGAGAGCTGTCCCAGCAGCTCTAGAGGGTGTGGTGTGGAGCAGAGCACCGTGCCACCTTCGCAGAACTTGCCCTACCCCCTCCCACATACATCTTGGGTGTGTTTCACACCTTAGTTTTGAGCCAGTAATAATTATTTCCAATCTCTCATGACACCTTGTAACAAACACATTTTCAAACCAATATTTTTGTACTATCTGCCATGACTTGGATAGTCATTTATAAAGGTAATTCATAATTCTCTTTCAAAGTCTTCCATGAACTTTTCCTTAGCCTCAATCTGTTGTATTAACCACTACTGTCTCAGGTTTCCTTGCCCTCCTTTGTAAACTTTTGTTGAATATTTGTTCTGTTTCGTCTATAAAGTTTGAAAAAATTAAGACTTTAATGAAGTTTATGGATCTCCTTGTACTCTAAACCTGCACAGGGCTTTGAGTAAAAGTATTCTGTATGTGTATAGTGCAGCTGGATGCTATGAAAATAATAAAGCAAAAGCAACAATGTGGTATATAAAAAATAATTTTTCATGAAAAATTGATTCCTTTGTACAAGAAATAAACATCTGGTATAAACAAAAATAAGAGTCATACCTCAAGGTCTGTCTCAGTAAAACCTTGCAAGGAATTATTATTTTTTTCCACAATTAAAAAAAAAAAAAAAAGACAATTTAGCATTTTTCCACCAAAATAAACCACTTCAGAGCTCTTATTAATATTTAAATATTTTTTCATACTTTTAAAGGACCCTTGGTAATGCTCTACAGCTTAAACAGTTTCAGCCATCAGAAGACAACTAAAAAGGAAAATATTCTTGCAACATGAGTAATGGATTGAAAATGCTGTGACAAAAATTTTATAGGTGTTATCTTGTCTTATAATTCTTAGTCAGAATAAAATCATTATTTTCTGATTTCTGGCAGAGCTATGGACAGATTTTCTATACATAAGTTACACACAGTTATTGTGATGGAGATGTATAAAACTGGCTGTGTACACACTGTGTGTCCGTTTCAAGTTTAAAGATCTTTCCAGGGTATGTTAGAATCACTGCTTCACGCCAAGGAGGTAGGAACATTTCTGGTATTTGAAAAGTTACATTAGTTGAATGACCTGCAACAGATAAATACCAGCCTGAAGAAGAACTAAATATTTGTAAATCCTACGCAAGTTTCACAGAATCCTTAAAGCCTATCCAGAAAGCATTTCTGAAAAGAAGGGAAACATCAAAGTACCACAGTTCCAGTCTAGAAGGACAGTTTTACATTTATAGAGACATTATCTCATTTCTGTAGAGGTTGTAGTGAAAAATGGCACTTCCTGCATCGTGGGAACTGTTATGTGTTTGTTTTTTTCCAAAGGATAATACTACATGATACAATGGAAACTAAAACATACCTTATTGTATTTATTAAGCCCAGAGGTAGAATTTGGGTTAACAGATAAAGCAAGGAAAAAAACTGAAGATTTTTGTGTAACTGAAAATTGTGTAAATCATTTCTACAAGATTTTGGGATGAGAAAGAAAATTATTGAGTTTCTTGTTTTACCATCCTTCCTTCCATGTTGTAGTGATTTTGATTTTAGACTTTCCTTCATAACCAGATTGTAACCAAGGAAGTAGTCGTTTTCCTGGTATTCCATGCGATTTTTTACGTAAACC
>VZRE01010294.1:0-48821 GCA_013396775.1 Cephalopterus ornatus | reverse complement strand
AGAATTCTTGCAAGTATTTTTCCAGCAATTCGAGTAACACCTCGAATTGCACACTACTCTGAAGTTAAATCACTGAAGTACTAAATTTCATTAATAGAACTCATGGATGTTGTAGAAGCCTCAGCTTCTAGGAACTAGTACCTTTTAAGTGTAGACTTACTTCTGCCATTCTTGTCTTCTCCCATGCCCAAACTGAGTGCCTGTCTTTCTGTTTCTGCTATCTCATGCTCCATAACAGACGTATAAGCTATTCTGTACTTAGAGAAAACCAAAGAAAGGTAACCACTGAGGTTGAGGTCATACATAGATCAACTTGATTCTATCCCATCATCTTTCCTTTTTACTTTTTAGTAATCTAGCTAAAATACTTATCTGTATTTCTTTTCCTTTCCTTTGTCAGGCTAACTCAGCTTGACTTCTACTAGTTCTCACTTTATCCATGTGTTTCACAACCTTCCACATGTTGTTTTCTTTGATGATCAATCTTCTTTATTCATTATAGGCTTTTCTTATACCTCTTCTGCAGGGTTACTAACTTAGCTAGAACTCAACTACTTCCTAGACACTTGCCTAAGTATTAACAAAAGTGACTCCATTTTATATAGAGTATTGTTCCTGAGTAGGTCAGATTAAATGCCCTGTCCACTTCTCTCTTCTTCCCTCCCAGACTTGTGCTGCTTTCCTTCATACTATCACAAGTAGCTGTGCACCTGCATTTATGAACAAAAAGATGACCTGTCAGACAAGCTTATTTTCCAATGAGATCAGGAGGCTGATCTGCTTCTCAGGAAAGCCACAATACATCTGTGTCAGGATAACAGAGGGAGCAAAATGAAGGCAGGAATGTCACGGTAGCAGTACAGATACCCAGATAGCATACAAGAAATTTTGAGTAAAACTACAGCTTTCATTTGAAAGAAGGCACAGCACTGCTTCTCACAATATGCCACACCTGGAAGGGTGTAAATAGACAGGTGACATGGTAATTACCAAAAGTCAATCTGAGCTAGAAATTGTGAAGGAAATTTAGAAAGTGTTGTCTGGTCTTGGCACAAAATTCTCCTTCAGCCTTTTAAAATTTCTCCTATTTAGTAATGCTATTCTTAATTCCTGTCATCTATATTTAAAAGCCAAGACTAATGATTCATTAGCATGATAGATTACATTGTGAAATACAGGTGACTAGGTTATAGGCAGGTTAAACACCAGCCTTTCTGTCCTTCAGATAAATACACAGTGTTAAAATGAGAAGTCAGTAGATGTACTATGCACCTTTAAATGATTGCCGTAATTACATTTCAAACTGTGTCTCCCTACATGACTGACTTCTATTAATTCTTCCACAGAACACAAAATATAGAAAGTATTGTTTAAAGTACATTTTCACACTAAAAGACTAAGCAGAACTTAAACCTTAGAATATTTTTTTGGCATCAAAACTTATGTAGCAATAAATGAACTTGACAAGATTAATAAATCTCATTTCCATTTGAGTACTTGGAAATAATAATAACTTTTTTGGTGTTTGATGGATACTAGGATCAATGAGACTGAAGTTATGTCTATGTGCAATTCAAATGGAATGAGATAATAAATGTTGCTCAATGGAGTACATCCAGAATTGCTAGCCTTTTCTGAAGCTGCTAATTCATTCTAATGAGTATCAAATTTGCACTGTATTGATATGTAATCCCTAATCTGGGATCTGACCTCAACTTTTCAAGCTGCTTTCATTATAATTCTATTATGCAAAAGAATAAATATTAATTTGAATCAAGAATAAAAGAATTGCTGCTTTAGAGCTTCCTGAGTTTTGGCTTTCAGCTTTGTTAAAATGTCCCTCTTAGGCTGAGGTAATGTACGATTCCACCACAGAAAAGTCAAATGGATGAAGTGAAGGAATTGTTTGTGAGTGAATTGTTTGTAAGGACACACAGAGAGCAACCAACCTCTTTTGGGAGAACAAGTAAAGTCTAATATTTTTGCCTTACAGACAAAGACTTTGTCTATACTAATATAGTGAAAAGTATCAAGAAATAATCTGCTGCACTGGATTTCTTAACACACTGTCACTGTGTTACAAGAACCCATGGAATTCTTTGGTGGGACTACAGCTTTCTGCAAGGGAATTCTTGTCTCATTTTGGGCACTAGCAGAAATGACTAGGGGCCATTCTCAAAGACAGTTTAGAAGTACTCTGTGTCTTGCAAGGTAGAAGAGTTTAGAATTATGGATGTGGACCTATCCATATCTTTTCTCAGTTCTTGGGAATTCTTAATTTACTAGTACAGATGAAGAGTCCCTACTGGAACTAACAAGATACTAATTTGAGGCAACAGAAAGAAAGTAAAAGAATTTCCTCACCCTCCTCTTGTCTTCATGAAAGAAAGCATTTGGTTTTGTAGATAGGAAACAATCGGGTTTCCTCTGCTCTTTAAAGTGATCTAATGGAGAAGCAAGGCAGTTGGTCTTTAAATGCTGACGTGGCAATAGAAAAATAGAAACTGACTGTAATTTTAAAACAGTTTCCAAAGCAGAACTTAAGGAACAGAAATACACAGCAAGTCTACCAGAGCTGATTTTATGCTACTATAGACAGGTGGCTGTCGAGAATGTCAGGAGACCATTTCGGAAGACATATTGTGGAAGGGGAGTTCCAGGAGACAAGTTGTGTATTTTTTTCCCAAAGCTTTCAGTGGATATCATTCCTGAATACCGTTGAACTCCCAGAAGAATTACTGTCTGGCAACACAATTATTTTTTTTTTTAATTTGATAAACAGATAAAGGTTCATTAATTTTGCCATTATTTCAGCAAGGATGGATTCTGTCATCAGAGTTTTAGGTGACCTGCTGATTTTATTCATTTCTCCAGACTTGCTTTCAGACTTGGATGAAAGATTCACCTATGTAAAGCAAACCTGAAGGCAGATTTTACTCCAAAATTCACCATAGCTACAATGGTGAAGACAGATCTGTCTTTTCCAACAGGAAAACTTCCATGAGAGATGTTAGTTAAAAGGACTTGTAATGATTTCTGCTATTTCTAAGTCATTTAGTTTATTATTCTAAGGTATTTATTCACCTTAAGAAAGGATCAAGAAATGAATGGCAGAAGGCCTAATTTAACCTATTATGTGTCTGTCATGATGACACTGTAGCAACAAATCTATACAGATTGTTTTAACACTTGCTTTAGAAAGCTTCATGTTTAACAACAGAGTTTATGTATGTGCTTAATTTTAGGCACATACATCATCTCATCACCTTCTAAAAGATTATGCAAATATTTTAAGATAAAATATGTTTTAGACTGGGGCGAAAGTTCTTAGCATCTTGCGCTATTGAACTTAGTTATATATCAGCTGCATATTTCTACAAACAATAGAAATATAAACAACAGCTGTGAAATTTTGTTTATAAGAATGCTCTCACTATCTTTCCTTGTGAAATTGTCCCACCTTGAACGAATAAATAATTTAAAAGATTGTTATCACCTTTCTTTTATATTACCTAAAACTGTTTAGCTTTGTACATCTTGGAAGAGAATGTTGATATTGTAGTGTCAACAAACATTTTGTTAGGCTGTTTCTTCTGGAATGAACATGAGAAACAAAGATTTTTCTCACATCTAGATGGTTTAATTAAATCAACTTTTTAAAAATTAATACTAGGAAATTATGAAATATACCTGTTAAGATGTACAGGGAGCTTGATGGCAAGAAAGAAAACATAAATCATTAAGTTAACTTCTTAATAGTTGAATTCAATAAAAAGGCTGATAGAAGCGTGCTGTGATAGAATGGGCAGTACACAGGCTGTCCCCCCAGGAAACTATTGACTTATATGTCTGCAACATGGCTGACTTCTTATTCTGTACACCACTGTTGTGGTATATCATACATTGGAAAATGACATTTAAATTGTATTTAATCAATACCCTTGTCTGTAAATTAAAGGAGAAAATAGATTTCGTGGGAAAAAAAAAAAAGGAAATTATACAAAGAAGCCAATGACAATTAAATTAATAAAATTGCCATGAGGAGTTCCATAAATGACAGGTGAGAAGTTGTTTTCCCGTATCACTTCTCTATCTTTTTAGTCCAGGCTACAAATATCATGGAGATGGGAGGCTTGTGAAAGGTCGAATAATCCGCAAATGAAGGAAACCAATTTTGTTTTGTGACCTAAAGGAATACAGAGATTGTATGTGGCAAAGGTAGTCACAAAATATGTCCACTGTTGTAGCCAGTTTTAAGACACTGTTCCAAAGAGTAGTTGTGGAACCCATCACAAAAATATGCAGCTGTTTTGCAGTAAGGCAGGTAGATTTAGACAGGTTAAAAATCTGTATTTTTTTTAATTTTGCATCAGGTTCAAGTCACTTATTCTTTTTTAACTCAAGTACACATGGCAAAAGTAACCAATGTGGAGAAATTATTATTAAAGCTTAATTCTTAAATCCTCTCTACAGGTTATATAAATTTCTAACAACAGAAATGAGAGGAGATAAGAGACCAATCTAACAATGTATGTATGCTTAGTGCATAAGTTCTTTCATAAATCTTTTATTTGTTATTAAATTTCACATCCTCAAAACATTTTTGATGTTATGCACTTATTTAAAATTACTAGGTGTTCAACCAAGTTAGGTTTCTGCTTTCAGCAACTATATTTTACTATGGTTGCTTTACTTGCCTGATGTGTTTTTCCTTCATATATACACTTTCTTTAATATAGTAAAAGCTTAAGCTAGAATAACTAACTTTCCCATTTTTTTTATTTCCATTAACTGCAGAATCTTTAAAGATTTGTTTGGGATTTAAATAACTCTTCCATAGAGCTAGCCACACCCAGAACTACAAAATTCATTAACGTTAGAATGAGATAACGCTCTTACAGTTCAATGTCCTGATTAGAATCTTGTTAAGAAAACAATATACTTTGTACATGAATTATTCTTTGTCACTGGGGAGTATAAATGGCATTTGAAGCTATAGCAAACTGATTATTTTTTATCTTCTTAACAACCCATTCTGAGAAAACTGAAAGGTGACTTTAAATTTATGATTTTTTGTGATAATGAATTCTGATTTGGGTTTTTTTGTCAGTGTACATTCTAATAACATTTTGTCAATTTTATCTGGGGACATTTTTCCCTCAATTTCTTTTTCCACATAAAATTCTATAGAAGACAAAATAATTTCCTGGTTATACTTCTGCTAATTTCTTTTACAGCATGGGATATTTTTTCTCTTTTTTTTTTTTTTTTTTGCTTACTTCCCAAAAAAAGCATAAACCAGCATGACCTTGGGCATGAGACATTACAGGAAATACAAAGATCAAAAAAAATAAGAGAACTTTTATTCAGTTTAAATCTTCATACATATTTGCTATGGTAGTTTAAAATTTCAAGCAGACCTTTAACTGCACATAACTGGTCTTTCCATTTTGCTCCATAAAAATAACCAGTGATATAGGAGGTTATTTCAAGTGTTATATCTCTACACATAGATAGAGTAATGTTCACTTTATATCTCTTTCTCTTTCAAATGCAAAGACATCGTATAAGTATTTCAAAGTCCTATTTTAACTGTGCACACATATTGCAAATTATATAACACATGAACATTTATATTTGCAATGCATCACCAATACTGAACTACATGATAATAACCATAGCAACTGGGCTTTTGGCCATGGAATTTTGAGAAAAGTAAGACCCAATGCAATAAGCATGCTCTCCTTTTTCAGGTTTCGTGATATTTTGCATAGGCTGGTTACAGCACATACTTTTTCCTACAAGATAGTGTCAAAGCCCTCGTTTAATGGTCACTGCTGTTTCCTTTTGAGCTGTATGCCATTTCTTTCTTTAATTAGGAGAACATCTCTTCAAGGTGCAAAGATGTAACTATTTTCCAAAATAGTACAAATAACGCATTCAAGCAAGTCCATGAACTTAAGTTTGGTTGTTTGTTTTTGGTTTTGTTGTTTTTGGTTTTTCTCCTGTGAAAGTCATAAAGTCCTAAGCTTTTGGAATCCATGGTTTTCAGTAAAGAAAGGGAATGTGTAGCTCTGTATCTCGTAATCAGAAATGCCTTGGTTTATCCTTGTGATTATAGATTACCCTTCAAGCCATTAGAGCCCAGTAAGACTGTAGAGCACCGATTACTTTAATTACTTGAAGGTTAGGAACTTTCCTTACAAAAATCTTTTTCAGTGCTTTACTTTCTATCTGACTGAAAATAACTAGAGACATGCAAGCTAGCTGTTAACAAGCAATACTTCATTATAAAGGTGGTGAGGTACTGGAAAAGATTGGCCTAGGATCTGACTTACCACAGTTTTTCAGTGATGCAAGCTTCTGACACTATGAGTTTACAGTATGGTGACACCATATAATAAATGTTTAGTTGCTGCATAATGCAAACATTGTTTCAACAGCAACACCAGCCATTTAGTAGCAGGGATTTGAAGAAGCCTTAAATCAAGAGTGGAATAGAAAGTGTCATGCTACATAGGAGTTGAGCTACAAATACACATTGAACTTGAAATTGCTCTTGTGAACAAGTTGCTTACAAACTTCTAAAAGAACTTCAACCAGTTATTACTCTTTTTTGGAAGATTTCTATGTCCTTATAAAAGCCTTTTCTCTCTTTCAAGTTCTGCACCATCATTTGCTACACCTCAGCACTTCCAGCTAACATTCCTCCATAAAACTTTCATGGTACAATTTCATTCCAATTCCCAAATACTTTAATGAACAGAAATCACATTCCAGACATAATAGCCTAACAATTTTCATATCTGCAAAATCAGGTGTGCAAGATAATACAAACTTAAAAATCCAATAAACCCACCAAATCCAATCACTTCTTTTTCTTTTTCTATATATTTTTTTATAGTTTTATCTAAATTTGTTTTATTGGAAGAGGTAATATTGTAACTATAAGCACATGAGGTCCTAAATGAACTGTGGATGTAGCTACTGAAACTCATAGGCCTTCTGTTATTTGAGCTCCAGTTCTCACTTTCCCTGTACTTTTTTTCAGCTGGAAGTCAAATGGCCACCTGTTAGCCATACTGCTGAAATGGGAACAGAAATTTAAGCTTCAGAGCCCCGGAACTATTTGTATTTACCAGTTGTTGGGTTCATTAACCAAGAAATTTGTTTTATGACAGACTTCTTTTCTAAAAGATAAAATGCAGCAGAATTTTCTCAGAAGCTACATTTAAAACTGAGGTCCAGTAATACTGTGATAAGACCACAGTTGTGGTACTTAAGAGTTTTAAACATGCTGCCCTGACACGAGGAAACTTCAGCAAATGTCATTATTCCTCCCAGCTCAGAAGTAGGTGAATAGTGCTGTGATCTCCAAATACCTTGACGGGATCTGCAGCGGATAAGACTACAGCAGATTTAACAGGTCTGACTCTAATGGAGGTGTAGATTAAGGTTGAATCTCAGACCTCACACTAGATCTGCGGAGTTCTTGACACCACCAGATGTGTTAGTAGATATGCAGGTAGGCAACCTATCCTTAAACCCACTGCTTTCCAGCTCTGGCTATATGAAGAATGTCTCATGGAAATGTCTTATTTTCAGCAGGATCTAAGAAATTAGGATGCAGTTCTTTTTGCATCCCTGCCTCTTAAAAACCACTCATGGTAGGATTTATCTAGATAAACCACTGAAATGATGTTGGTTATCTTCCTGTAAAGTGCTGAAGGGAAATTAGGGTTGGAGGGAAAATCTGGCCCTGTTTTTCCTGATAGTATGCTTGAAAAAGAGTGTGCTATACATAGACCATAGCATTTACTTGGGATCATGAATTGTTGATAGCTTCTGAGAAGTATATTGAAGTGAATGATTTCAAAAGCTAAGACATTTTCAATTTCCATTAACAACTACAAAAATTCCCCTCAGTTGCATAATGTGTGAAAGTATATGTGATATGTATGCATAAACATGGACATAAACCATATATATTTTTATACATATATACATAAAAAACTATGCTCACATACATAGTTAGAGATGCAGACTATCCAAAAGATATATAGGCACTTTATGCCATTCCTTTCCTGAGTTTACAGTTCTTTTTTTCCTGCTCAGATAGTGTGGCAAAAAGATAGATATTTCAGGAAACTAGCAATGAATGAAGTATATCACTGCAGAGTATTCAAGTACATCATTAAAGTACAGCATTTGAGATGGACTAGAGTTACTTTCCCTATAGTTGATTCATTTTTAAAAGTAACTTCACAGAAAACCACTCTTTTCCACTAAGCATTTTGTTTCTAATTTTGAGATCCTAGGCCGAAGTCAGTGGACAGTGTAACTTGCATAATGTACTCAAATTACAATTTAGAACTTTATCAAGTAATGTAAAGATCTGATTTATCAATGTTATAAAAAATGTTACTCACATGCAAACTGAAGAACAGCCTCTCTGCTTAGAATACTGCCAAACATGTTGGTAGTTAAACACTGATACTGTCCAGAATCCTTCATTTCACTGGGGTTGTTGATGATCAAACTTCCTTCAATTAAACTGAAGCGATAATCACTTTCAATGTCGATTTCAGTTCCATTTCGAAGCCATCTTAAGAATAAAGAAAAAAAAAACTACTTGAGCATTCTATAGTGAAACAAAGGTATCAAGCTTAGTTTATGGAATCTGACAGTCCCAGTTATAATAGGGACAGCTATTCAAAGATACCTGGCGCAGGAAACCAATACTCCGGCAGAACTTTGGATGGAGACATTCCACAACATGTGTCTGATAAAAACTAAGTTTTCCTGAAAAAAAACACAAGCAAAACCAGATCTTCAACTCTGAAAAGATATTCTTTGTTTTGCCTATGCTGAATGAAAATAATGGTGTCTTCTTTTTTTTTCCTGTTTTTTTCCTCCAAAAAAAACTAATGTCCACCAAGGGTTCAGACTTGAAAAGTGAATAGCAGATGCACTCTTTACGTCCAAAATAGGATGTGGACTGTGCCTACGATAATCAAACTTTTAATTCATATTCTATCATTAAAGCCCTAGGCCCAGCTGAGTTTAACAGTTAGCAGAGCTGAGTCTGCACTGCATGAAAACAGGGAAACTTTTTCTCCTATTCTTTCAGCATTTGAACTTTTGGGCTCAAGAAACAGAGAAATCTCATATAAATATGGAAGGCTGTAGAGCAAGGCCTGTGAAGAGCAGGGAGGTAGATTGATGTACATAGGCTGTTATGAAAAAAGGGGATTTTGGCAATGGACAAAGACAAAATAATATCAGCTGGATCAGTATAACCAAAATTCAGAGAAGATTGGAACAGAAGAGACTGGAATTAGTTGGTGGATGGCCAAGGACAATTCCTGGCAGCTACTAGGTAAATGGAAACTAAGATCAAATAAGGAGCCTGCAAAGGGAATGCTAAGTTTGGGATGTGTTTGGGAGTGAAATAAGAAGCCTGAACAGTAACGACAAGAATGGGAGTAAAGATAAGATGGAAAAAGTCAAGCTGTAGGAAACATATTAGAAAGTGTCACAACCAAGTGAAAACTTTGAATAATTCCAGAATAAACACTTATGTTTCTGAGGCTTCAGAAGTAAGAGTCTCATAATTTTTATTGTGCAAATGGGCTTACAGGTTGGGTTTCCCCCCTGTTAGAGACATTCTCTGCAAAAAGTCTGACCCCTCTCATTGGTCTTGAGGACCGAAAAAACAAACTCTACAATAGTCCATTGGCTGCAAGAATAAAAATCTTGTGTGCTAGATTAATAGACTTCAGCAGGCTGGAATAATGTCGTGTGTGTGTATGCAATATCTCAGTTAAAGAATAACACCCACATATGAAGACTTTTAGATTGGCTTTTGTGTCAAACTATATAGAACATGAAATTGTTAAAAGACTGTAAAGAAGAGATAAAGAATGCAAACAGGTATGGTACCATTATTATAACACACAGATATTTCCTTCATTACTAGTTCACAGTGATTCTGCAACTTCAAAGTTGCCTCAGGAAATTTCCAGGAACTTCCAAAGACTGGAAGAACTTGGCAACATTTAGACTCCAGAGGTAACTTTAATGAAGCAAGATGATTATCAATTCACCCTATCTTGTTAACATTCATGGTGAATGAGGTACAGACAGCAGAATTCAGCTGAAGTAGCTCTGAATATTGCTTAATCCAAAGGTCAGAATTGTCAGAATTAAGATGAACTGTGGAACTGCTATTTGTACTGTCTTTTCATGATAGGACTTTCGATCGCAGAGGACCTCAGCTTCATTTATTGTAAGAAATTAAAAACTATTGACAATTTCTTTATGTTTTAAAGGATATTAGGGAAATATTGATGGGATTCACTACATTTTTAAACAGATTCATACAATGAAGAGCTAAAAAAAAAAGGAATTTCAAATCCTCAACAATTTATTATTTAATATTTTTAAAGAAATCATAATGAAAGCTAACTTTTTATACATATATCCTTGTATGTATGTGTGGAATAAAAATACAAAGATAATTGATCTTGAAATTATGGGAAATTTAGATAGGGAAAAAGCAAAAAACACATGTTTTGGCATTTACAAATGGGAATTGCCACAAAATTCAGTTTGCTTGAATCTTTCTTCACTTAGGCTCCTTTTCAGTTAAATTCAATGTAAAAATCTGTTTTTTGAATATTATCCCAAAAATTTGGATCTTGATTGCTGTCTGCCTGTTTCTCTTGGGGCGCATCCCAAATAATTGTAGTCCCCTCATATAAGCCAAGCACATTAGAGGAAAAGCAGCATTGAATTGTGTGAGGTTTTCTTCTGGGTACTCTGACTGATCCGGGAAGACAGAAACCAAGACATAATACTTCCAAGGTCATAGATTATTAGGAAAAATCAGCTACATTTTTCCTTGAAGAAAAGTGACAGATAACATTTCAAAATATTCTAGTTTGGCTTAAGCAGATAAAAAACTTTTTCAAAAAACTTTTTCAGCTGCCTTTCTATCAGAAAATGATACCGACAAAAAAATGTATCCTAAGTAAAATAGGACATGCAAATGTCCTAGTTTCAAAATAGTGTTTCACAGGCAGTGAAAGCACTGTAGTAAACTGGCAACTCAAGGAATTCTACACTTGCCTGTAACTGTAACACTGGTGACCTGTGAGGTCTCACAGGAAGTTTGTCAATGTCTGTATTCCTCATCAAAAGGATCTCACTTATGTTCTTCATTGTACAGGTCCTGACTTGTGATGCTAAAGTATGACCTGCAGAAATGCTACGCAAACACAATCAGTTTTTCTTAGGGAGTTATTCCCTGAACCAATGCATCTAGATATGTTAATGGCTGAAAATCAAAAAATTAAAAATGCTTTTTTCAGGGTAGAGCTTAGATAAGGGGAAACAAAGCTCTTTGCAGGAAATGACATAATCTGAAATGATGTGAGCGTTCTCCATTCTGTTAAAACAAAGTAACATCTTAGAAAAATAAAGAATTTGTAAGTAGGCTATGAGCACTGTGTCACAAATTATACAAATTATGGAAACTGATTAAAAAAAAGGCAGAGATAACTTAATATTGAATTTTATGAGTGCTTTTAATGTTCTTTTAATATAACTTTAAATAAATAAATTTATATTGTGCTTTGCTTTTGATTGAAAGTAATTCTTAGCAGCATAGGCCTCACAGCCAATGCAAATAAAGATTTCTATTCCCTATAGCTGAACAGGGTCTTTGACGATATGTAGATATCCCTTCTTCTCACTGTTTCATGTGCCAAAGGTTGGGCAGTGACATACACAGACCTTCGCCTATCTACAGATCTTTTGAGGTTGAATTCCCTGTGCATCTGTCCTGGAGAATAGTATATTCCCCAGAGAGAAATTCATATCTCTTTTCTGTTCCCTTGAATGGCAGTGTACACAGCAAATGAGGTACAGACAAGCAGCAGCAACAGAGGGAGAAGTTAAACTGTGCTGTTTGAATTAGGTCTTTCAGGTCAAAGCTCTCCTTGCAGGAACAGCAGTCAGGAAAATTTGTTTATGAGGCTGCTGGCCCCAATTAATCTCTGAAGAACTGAAGAAATTAATATAACAAAATCATAAAACAGCCCTAGTTGTAAGGGACCTTGAAAGACCATTTGGTCCAGTCTTTCATGGAAAATCGAGCCTAGATGAGATTATCAAACACCTTGTTCATTTGCATCTTGGAAACCTGAAGTGACTGGGACTCTGCCATGTCCCTGAGGAGGTTGTTCCAGTGAATGACTGTTCTTACAGTAAAAAAAATTATCTTATACTGAGACGAAACCTGTCTTGTATGAAAACTTGTTGCCCCTTGTTTACTCCATGTGTCTCTTTGTGAAGAGAGAACCCCTACCCTCTTTGTAGCCACTCTTTAAAATATGACAAAATTCTGTATTTGTTGATTGCATTCCACTAGGAAAATGCAAAAAAATGGTTGGATGAAGAAAGAAAGGAGATTGATTACAGGTTTTCCAAAGACAAAATTTCTACAAGAATAATGAGGTTGTCTGGGAGACATGAACAAAGAGTTCTTCTCTCTTGGAGGGGGGGATTTGTGCCTTTTCCCCATGGTCACTTACCGTGTTAATGGACTGATACTGTTTTACAGTGTGTGGAACTAATATACTTGGGGGTTTTCTTAATCAACAAATCACCAGTATGTAATAAAATTACACAAGGAATGTCAATAAAGCAGAATGCAACACAGCTTTTATACCACATAGTGAGGAGTTCATAATATTCCAATTTGAAGAATTTCTGGCCACTCATTTCTAATTCCATGTTACATGGTTTAGTCATGACTGTGCTGTTTGGGGAGGTTGTGTCATGCATCAGATCCATTTAATGAGTCACATCTGTTGCAAAGAGGCAGACTGAGTGCTGTTTTGGTGGGGATATTTAAGGATGGTACTGCTTTTGGATCTCTTCCAGTTATAGAAATATCAGTGTTGTGATTCGGATAACTCTAAGGAGAATTAATCCAGAATTCTGAAGAATCCACAAGTCAAATAAATGTAAAAGATAAAAGATAAAATGCAGAACTGATGGTGGCCACCTATGATAAAACACAACAATAGGAGTCCCTTTGTTCCCTTTGTAACTGAAGAATGAATCTATGAGAAAAGATAAAGGGTATATGGAAAAAAATAACCAACTATATGTTCCCCCAGCCCTCTCACATCACTTTTAATTTGCATAAAATATGAACAGAATCAGATACAGCAAATGGATAAAGTGATTTGCAACATACTGTTCCCCCCTGTAAGTGGGGCACCATTAGTACATAATTTGAAACTTGTATTTGTTTGTAATTACTACTACTTAGGCTTCTTGCTTATTCAGGATCAGAAAAAAAAAAACATTCAATCGGGAAAACTGTTGTCAGGGAGCTGTTTCTGTTCTGTTGATCTCCAAAGTGCACTGATTCTCACAGCAGGGTTGCAATGGCTAATATTCTGAAAACTAAAAAAAAAAATTTCTAAATCAGATACCTGTATGTGGGAGTAGGGTTTCCACGAGCTTGACAATTGAGAGACACTTTCTTTTCCTCAGAATCAGTTGGAAAAATCATATCGTCTGGCTCTTGTACAAACACTGGCCCATAATCAACACTTTCTGTGAAAAAAAGAAATACTACAGTTTAGGAAATCTTAAAAAATGTAAATGTATTATAGGTTTTATAACGTGAGATTAAAGTATCCAAAATTATGTTTGCTTTCAAGAGGTTCATATTCCATTACTTCAGATGCTGTATTAAAAAGCAATCTTTAAAAGAAAAAAAAAAAAGAAATATTACTAAGTGAAGAATAAAACACGTAGTATGGTTTAACTGTTTAATATGCCTTAGAATGGCTTTTTCATCAGGCCTGTGGTCTTGTGAGAAGCTCAAGAGAATTAAGAGGAGTTAATTCTGCTTATAGAGAGTAAGACAAACAAAAATTTTCCTGCTGCTTGCAGCAACTTATCTCACAGAAAAGTAATACACACTTTTCCCCTTTATGTCAAGGAGTTACTAAGAAAAATCACTTGGAAAATTAATGGCAGCAACTGGTGGCTATTATTAAATAATATATAGCTAAATCTGACATTTCATTTTCCTCCACTGTCTTCCCTAATTTTGGCATGTACCTATATCTTGATAAGAATTTACATTTCTGAACTAGAAAGTCTGGATAGACCCATAGAATACATCTATGATTCCAATTCATTCTGATTTTGAAGTGAGAAATATAAACCTTCGGAAAAGTAAAAGGTCGCAAGCAGAGTATTCCTGATCACACAGTTCTGAATAACTAAAATTTTCACTGTGCACCAGAAGTCTGTGGAATTTTAATAATTTTAGACTTACTCCAGACTCTTGGATGATTTAATCCCACAGTGGCTTTCATATTTAGAGCACTATCCTAGTGATTTGAATGTGGAGAGAAAATTACATTTTCCTACTATGTGCAATGAAACATAAAGGAGCAAGTTTTTCTCTGTCATTTTTGTGGTTTCATGTGTTCATGTCATAGATGTCCTCCAGTTCATACTGAGGACAGCATGACACATGAAACAATTTATAACATCCTGCTATATTTTTCCAACCAGCCTGAAGTGAAAAAGGAACACCTGAACACTTGGGGTTTTAGTCACTGACTTACAAAAATTATTTACTGCAATGTTATACGAACTCCACACAACTTCAACCACATGTTATCGTTTCATGGTTTTCTTGGATTCAGCTAACAGTTTCAGAAAAGCTGAGCAGACAGGAAAAGGCAATATGAATCTTGATACAGAGAAGAAACTGTTGGGGTCTCAAAAAGGATGAGAAACATGGGAGAAATCGGTCATAGTATGCTGGTTTTGGGATGCAAATTTCCATCTTTAAATTCTTATATTTGGGGTTTCTTAATTGTTTTATCATACAGAAAAGACCACATAAAACCCCATTATGCTATACAACCTTTCTTTTTAGTGACGATACACTTATTACACACTTAGTTGTTGTCTCTTTACACTACTATTCAAATGCAGATTTTGAAAACACCTTTATTTTCATGTGTGCATGCTTCTACTGAAATAGATTCAAATAATTAGCCTGTCAATTTGTAAAATCAGCAAATAAAAGCAGCAGCAATTAGTAGTTTCTGTTTTCCATAATTTTCCAGTTTATTAACCCTATTTGTAGGACTATGTAAAGAAATGTGGATTGATGTTCTGCATATGTACGTTACTGTATAAGTACATTACTTCACTTGGGTTTTATTGGCAGAAATATATTTTCTGGAAAAAAATATCTACATTACTTTAACAAATCAAAACAACCACAACAAGTGATTTCTGATATGTACTTATATTATTGAAGTTAAAATAACTCCAGTATTAAATTTTGAGCAGTGCAGCTGAAGATGCCACAGGGGCAATGGATTCAACTGACAAAACTTATTTTAAGCCAGGAAAATGTGAATACAAAAACATTGTATGAATTATTTCTTATAATTTGTTCACCTGCTTCTTACACTGCACAAAAGAAAATACTAATGAATGTAGGTATAAATAATCAGAACTTACATCAAGCTAGAGTTTATCAAAACCAAGAACTAATTAATGATAGCAAATCTAAATCATGGGTTTAGATTTAAGTGTTATTCATGCAGATTAGTAGGCATATGGATGGGGAGTAAATTAATGAAGATTAATGACTTTATCTTCTCCCTAGGAGAAACTTTGTAGATAAAATATAATGTCACAGTCTAGGACTGCTGAGAAGAAAAGAAAAAGATGCTGGTGTTACTAGCAATACAGGTGTTATTTCTACCTGTATGTTTTGCAACAGTGGTACTGAAACACTGTGTTCCACTTTCCTTTTAGAAAAATAAACTCTAAACTCTTTATATGGAAGCTTCTGTTCTTAATGGTAGTGGCCAAATGGACACTTGTGCTCTGTGAACTGAGAAGATCAGATTTTACTTCTGCCTGCAGTGAAGGCAAAGGTAACAGAGAAAGTTCAGTGCATGCAAGTCATGTTTCTAAAAGATGTAGTTAGCTGCTTATCTACATTTCAAATGGAGTGTGGAATACTGGCAGAGATTATTTGGAGATTCAGAAGCGACATAACAATGAATAAGTCCTGTCTGCCAGTTTCACAAATACACATAGAACATTGTACTATAAGACAGCTCACACAAAGACAGGAGCTGACCATGGCACACTCTTGTTCCCTTTCTCAGCCACTCAAACAGAGACTTTTGCAGTTTTGGCAAAGTCATTGACCTAAAGACCTGGAAGCTCAGCTAGCCCCAGGCTACAACACACCATGGTCCCACAGATAGCTGGACGCTTCCCTCAAACCATGGACCATGGAGTCACCCAAGCCCTCTGTCTATCCTTGAAATAACATTTTCTGATTCATGAACCACTGGCTGGTTCTTCTGCTTTGTGATCTTTTGGGGAAATATCCCAGACCTTCTCCTTATTGCCCTTATTCTATTTAATTTATATATCATTGTATATGTGGATACATAACCTATATATTTATATACACACATAGACATATTTTTATACACATGTATGTTTTCTGATGCCTTCAAGGATCCAAAAGGCATAAGGTTTATTTGTACCCATGTTTTAGCTAACTGTGGTCCATGCTCTTAAACCAGATAGTCCTGTGTGAGTGTGCATTGAAGGATTTGAGGTCCACATCTTATTTTTTGTTTCTAACTTAAGCAAGAGCATAAAACAATATGACTATTTGACATACATGTTAGCATATGTATATTTCAATTTACTATTTTAATTTCTCAAGGGAACTATTTCTGTTCCTGACACAGGCTTTTATCAGAAAAGATACAGAAGATCAGTTGCTTTAAGTACTGTCTTATTTAAGACCAGTGTCTTTGGATTACTGGTATACATTGCAACCAACCAGTGGAATAGCTATTTTGTGGTCTCCTTACAAGTTTTATGTTGCCATTTTCAATCTAGGCAATTAAAAGCACTAAGTACTGTCATTAGGATTTACTATTTAAACTGATATTGTCCAGAAAGGCAAGAATAAGGAAAACATTAAATATATTAGTGAAATCCCTCTTTTAAATTCTAGAATATTATAGAGAGCAAGGCTCAAATATTCTTTTAATATCAGTATTCTACTTGCAGCTCTTTTCTACTTAAAAAATACTGGAGTATATGACTTCTTAGTGCCAAGCATTTAAATCCTCATGGGAATGGAAACCGGAATCTGTGTGTCTTGCAACTTGGACAGTAGCCAAAATGTGGTTTCTCTCTCTTACCTACAGACATACTTTTTTTCTCACCCTCAATTACTGATGGAAAAAAAAATCAGATTCTCTTTAGTTCTTGCTGAGCAATGCAGATATGATGATGAGAACAAGCTGCAGATGAGAATAAGCTGCAGATGAGAATAAAGTTTCCTATGCTTTCAATTCTACAGCAACTGAAATAGCGTCATTCCTCAACAGTCAGCTTTCTTGCCACCATTCTTGACGTAATTCCAGGCCAATAAATACACCGTGAAAAGGAATTAATTCCTGGAACCTTGGCAACACAGAAGTGGGCAGGAAAGAAGTATGTCCCTGTTCAAACACCTGCATTGAAGCTGCATTGGCAGTATTATTTTTAGTGTCTGATAATTCTATGTGCTGTACTTCTAAAGAACAAAAGAAATGAGGGTATTGTAAATGTTTTCTTAAATAATATTTCTGCAATATAATTGTCTGCAGAAGAAGAAAGTGTAGCAAATTGTACACTGCATTGGTCACATGCAGCAAATGTCATTAATATACTTTGACCCTGTCTGCAATGCTACAGTACCATTAAAGCTCTATGACTGGCCTAAATAGTCTTCTCAGTGCCATCTGCTCAGTCTGAGCTGCTGGTGGGAAGAAACACTGGACAAGTTATGTGAAGGAATATGCTCAGGCAGCCTGTGAATATGGGGGAAGGAAGTATTCCTTCAGGTCTTCTCCCCTTCCTCTGCTCATGTCCCTTTAGAGGCACTTTTTTTACTGCTGATGGTAGTACTGGTGGGTGGCTTTGCTAATCCCTCTGAAGGTAGATGGAAGAATTTTGTGAAGGAAGAAATTTGTAAATGATAGAATTTTGTAAAGTGATAGAACTTCTAAAGCAGCCTAAAATGAGGGATCGTCAACAGATCTCCCATCCTAAAATACACAGTGGATTCTGCATACATGCCCTACCCAGATAAGCACCTACTTGACACATCACAGAACAAACCCCATCATCTGTCACTCCTAGGTATTAAAATGTACAGGATACATTAAGAAAGTTGAAGGAGCTGCTGATAAGGCCACATATGTTGCTGAAATAGGCATATAATAAGAATTAATTAAAGTAAACCAGTGTCGTTTTATCTCAAATTGGTCCTACAAAGTGAAAGAAACTTTTTGGTAAAGGTTCATCACATTTTAATGCCACTCACTATCAATCTTGCTTTTGAATTTCCTTTTTTTTCCTTTGTTTTCAATTTATGCCTGTTTAATGCCCTTCATGTGATGACTCTAGCAGATCTTCTGACTAGCCTTTGTTATCATGGAAACACAGTTTAACCTGTTCAGGATATTCAGAAAATATTTTAGATGTATAGTCACCCTGATTTCGAAGAAAGCATATTGCTTTCTTCAATTAGAAGCTAGAAACTGTCTTTTTTCAGTTTAAACACTGAAAATATGTATCAACTTCAGTGCCAATATTTATTTTACAAGTAGGTTCTATAATATAATCTTTCACTCAACACCTAAGAAATAATTACTATTTGTTTTAATATCATATGTCAAAATATAAAGTTTCCTTTCATATAATGAAAAAAAAGCCCATGAATACATTGTGACAAAATATGTTCCAATGATTAAATCTGTGTGTAATGGATTTTACAATTAATAAAGGTGGTTGACATTTACCATAATTATTTTGCATATATAGAAGCAGACATATATATCTGTAACATATACATTTCAAAAATACATTTTAATCTCTAAGTTATGTTTCAGTTAAGTTAAAAGTCAAGAAACTTTGAGGAGACTCCTTTTGAAGTAAGTTCAGGCAGATATACATGCCTCAAGCTAGGTACACTGATTTTAGTATGCTGCATGCTGCAGTAGTGTACAGTACCTGCATAATTAAGTTTACACTGCAAAAGAGATTAAATTATTTTCTCATCTATTCAGATTTATCTTTTCTGAAACATTTTTATTTGTGTACTAAGCAATAAAATACATGTTTTTCCTGTTGCTTGAAATGATTTCTCTATTCTGTGGTCTGAAACAAACAAATCTGTTCTAAACTTACTTTACAATATCTAAACTTCACGCCACATGAATTAACGTTGCCAAACATTTTTAGCAATGGAAAAAAGTTTATTAGATTGTGTCTTTAATTCAGACAGGTAAATACTGAATCTGGCAGATAGTAGGGAATCAGGAATTTTGGTTCAACAAAAATTAGATTCGTATCTTACATATCTTGGGGTACATTGATTCAAACACAGTTGTGACACAAGCCCTGTTTTTTACTTTATTCTAAAATATGTCAAACCAGAGATGAAAGGAGAAAAAAAAAAAAGTCCTTTGTTCAAGGTTAAGTTCAATTCCAGCAATTCCAGAACTTTTTGGAACAGCAAGAAAATATAAGAATTTGCAGTTTTGTGATTCTTCAAGACTATTTAATGAATAATTCATACTTTCTATTCACACTTTTTAGTCATGACTTTACACATTGATACATAGTTTAAAGAGAAGGACTGCATCACCTCAACTGCATGTTTATGCCAAATAAACCCAGATAGGTTAAATTCAGCAGTGAGCCGAAGTATAGGTCTTTTAATTTAAGATATCAGGAAACACATGTTGAATCAACAGTGTAAACGAAATAGCATGAAATCATTATAAAAGAACCTTTATTAGAAGCTATGACAGGTGTCTGAGTATGTCTGTTGGGAAATCAATTGAGGAGTCACTTGAGAACTTGTATAATTAAGCAGCTAATAAAAGTATTTTGGGGAGGTTTCTATGGCAAACTTGACTCCTGAATTTATGCCATATATTAGATGTTTGAATAATGCAAATTCTCTATTGTAATAACATATGTTTCCTCCCCTCCTAAAAATGTCCTCTCCCTTGAAGCACTGATCTCTTATTACCATACACGAGCACAGGATGCTGTAGCATTTCTTCATTTAGGAGGCCCTGGCTGATAAACATGCCCACATAGCTTTATCATCACATAGCAGTTGTAGGACAATAACTAGAATATCTTTCCTTCAAGAGCTCTAAAAACTTAAAAGAAAAAACTTCAAAAGAAAAAACTCAACACCTTGAGACCAAATCAAAATCAAGAAACTTAGTAGTATAAATAAGTGTAATGCCAGATGATTGAGGTAGTGATTTATTTCTGGTTTTTAAATATCAAAGATATTAATTCAGTCATAAAAGTATTAACAGAGCTGAAAGAGGTTTAGAAAATAAGTTGCATTCAGCTGCCATAGCAGATGTGTTTCTGTCCTCTTAGATGATGGAAATTATTCTACCTGGTCTTCTGCCACATCTGATGTATGCTGGTCTTTTCTAAATCCTGTTTTAAATTTATGCTTGTGCCACACACCTGCTTCATGTAATCAAGAGCATTCAAAACATTACTCAGGTGACTCAGATTTACCTATTTCTACAACTGCCTACACAGCTAGATATATCAAGACCTGTAAGTGGTGGAATAACTCTTCTAGGACTATTTTATGCAGTGATTAGCAGAAATAGGTTCCTCTCTTCTGAGTCAAGTACTCTATTCGTTGGGGTTTATGTGGCATGGCTCTTTTATAATTTTGTCTCCAGCCAGTGGTTTTTCATTTCCTTCTGAAAAATTGAAGAGGCTCAACTGCAGAGCTGGAATGTGGCCTCTACACTGTGAGGAGTCATGATTGCTGACCTATACCATAGGTCATACCTGTGGTAGGATGATCATATCTGAGGTATGATTTCACCATGCTTACTGGAGGTGCCGAGGATTTCTGGTTCTAGCTTGTACTATATTATTCATACAGTCTGTATTTTTTGCTTTCTCCTTCAGTCTCTAGACATTCATGCTGCAGAAGATCAGAATAATACACTCTGGTTCTAACACTGGACTTTGTTTTTAACCTGCCCATGTCAGGTTATCTGTGAGGAGTTATCAATGTCTGGTGAATGGTCAATAGCAGAGTACAATCTAGTCACTGCTTAAAAGAATATTGCAGAGAAAGGACAAATGTAGAAACATGCCTCAATTCTAGAAATGCTATCAAACGGAATTAATCTGCTTACATGATTCAAATTGTTTCTTTCCTAGGTCAACCTTAATTCAGGGAACATATTTATGCTTGTATATAAGCCGTTTTTCTATACCAAACCACATGCACGCACTAGTAACTTTCAATTCATGCAAGGTACTTTCCAGTGAGAAATATAAGACTTTACTGAGAGGAGCAGTAACCTGTTATCACACTCATGATACTGTGTGAATGTCGTTGAACTGCGAGTTATTAATCACAATTCTTCTCTTTGTTACCTCCTTACACTAATATGTTTTTACACCCTCTAACCTCTTTCTCCCTCCCTCCTTCTCCTTCCCTCTGTTCCTTTCTGTCTTTCTACCTTCTTTTGACTGTAATTCAGATAAATATTGTCGCTAAAGAAATGGTATCAGAAATGCGGCTTTTTAAAATGTAACCAGACATGAGAAAATGTCTATTGTTACAATTAATTATTTCATGTAAAGGTAAATGACACGGTATCACACTATTATGTCTCTCTATGCACACCTGCATGCATGACAGGGTTGACTACACAGAGTAGATAATTTAGAGAAACAGTAGTTTTATAAGATTTACTCTTCATGTTTAATTTACATTATTATCATTGGTGATTAAATTAGAAAAATTCCAAAGAGAAAAGATAAAGTGACTGAGATTTTACTACTAGAAGAAATTGTGCTATAATGGAATTTCAAAACACTAGTTAGCTATTTTCAGGTATCAACACTTCTATAAAACTCTTCTGCACAGAAATTTTTAAGAAAGAATGTTTTAACTGGTGACTAAGGCTAGTCTGAAGAACCTAAAGGAAAGAAGTTCATTTTCACTTTGTGATATTTAATAAAATTCAAAATCACATCTGAGAAATGCTGAATTAAGTTGATAAAAAAATGTGCTGCTTTTGAAAAATGTTTCAAAGTTTCAGAGTGGTAAATAAGACTTACCATCATGTTTGAAGGTGTCTGAAAAGTGATAGAGGTTTGTTGGGGAGTGGTAATGCTGTGCGGCTCCTCTCCAGCCTGGTGAAGATGCACTTCCTAATGAAGGACTGCTTAATCGTGGTCTATTCTTTGAATTAAATGAGGCTAAAGATGAACTACCAGATTTGATTCTTAGGATAGCAGCATATGAAGTGGGGAGACCAGGAACAGCTTCTGAATATTCTGAGAAAAAAGAACCAAAACCAAAAAAATAAGAAGTGAATGCTGAAATAAGACAAAATCCATCACTTTTAAAAAGAATCTTTAGTTACTCAGTAGAAAAGTAAAAATATTTTATCTCTACAAGGAGTGACAGAAACATTCCAGACTTGATGAGGGACTCAGCTTCTACTGGGTAGCATCATAGAGCTCCAAATCAGAAAATTCCCCTGCAGTTTCATTACAATATAAAAATCAGGTGGTTATTAAATTTCTTACTTATAGAAACTTGAGTTTTCAATTATTTTAGTTCTATTTCTATGACCCTATATTTCCATTACATAGTAGAAAAGTGTATTCCAAGCCTTTCATTACTTTTTATATGCAATGTAAAAACACTGACTGAAGCTAAATGTGCTCCTCAATTCAAGACTACTCTGAAAATCAAATGGGCTAGCTAAGTAGGCCAGAAGTCCATATATGCACAAATATCTCTCCCAAAAACATACAAATGGTAAACTAACCTCCTCTTCTGTCTCTGTAACTCCCCTTTTTTGACTTTTCAGCCCGTATTTAAAATTTCAGTGTTTACAAATAAAGAATAGTGCCCAAGTTTTTGGTCCCTGTGTAATGCTGAGTATTACAGACTACTGAAATCAGTGGTCCTGAAAATGCAGCATTCTTAAGAAGGTGAAAAAAACATTTAAAAATACATTCATATAGATGAGCAAAGGAATTCAGACAGCATATAAAGTGCCTATGAGGGAAGTGATCTTTTGGAGGATGAGCGGAAGTGGCTAGATTAAAAAAGATCATTGTTCTGTCAATTAGCCATTTGGTGATAAATATTTAAAAACTGGACATCCTTCACGTTGGCATAACATGAACAATGAAAAAGTATGAGCATTCAAAAATAGCAGCACACTGAATTGATAAAATCTCTAAAATACTAGATCATGGCCTTGGCGGAGAGCTTTTGCAAAACTATTCTAAACGTAAGTATATTTTGGACTATTTTATATTTCAAATGGTTTAAAATTAGGGAAATATGTATTTTACTTTATGAAGATAGTGACAGAGCATGCTTAGAGTCTTCAAGGTTTAGGAAAAGCTCATCTCAGCACATTATTTATTTTCTCTGATCAGATATTAAACATTTACCTCTTTTATCTCTCAGAAGAAGCTGAAATTTGGCAAATGATGACCAGTATTTTAAAATTACCATTTTCATCTAGGCAAACTCTAAATATACATAATATTTGATAAAGCCATATAACATTCAAATTTTAGATTTAAGTTGGACAATCAAATAGGAAAGACACAAGTAAGGAGAATTCTTCTTAAATTTGTTTTTCATCCTGTTCTCACAAATAATCTTCTTTATAATGTGCACCATGCTGTTTTGTATATCATAAGGATAGGATTAACTTTCCTGGCCCACAAAGAGAAGAAAAATAGAATATCATCCTGATAAATTAAAACATAGTATGATCCTCTTGAAAAAGTATTGTTGGAATATAAATATGATTTCACAAACAGTATCTTTGATTGTCTTTTAATACATCTCTTCAACATTTTTTAATATTGATGTATTTTAGTTCTTAGTAGATACAACTTTTCCACAGGGAGAAGTAAAATCTTTTGAATTCCAGGGGAATATTGAAAAAACTTAAGTTTATCTTAAAATCTATCCCCATTAAAATAACTTTTTTTTTTTAATTCTAATTTCCTTGAAATCAGTCTTTCATGATCATTGAGGTTACTTGAAGCAATTTTTATATTTTTTACTTATTTTGTTCTCAACAAATGCAAAATTACTTTATGAACAAAAATATTTTTGATCCTTCCAAATAGAATTTCAGAAAAATGAGCTGCAATACAAATATTCGTGGTTAAACTTATCACATTAAATGCTTAATGCAAAGTGGACATTTTCTTCATGAGCAGAGAGGAAGACATTCCCTGGGGAATATGGATACAGGAATGGGATAAGGCTCTTTTTAACATGGCCTACATAAGAGGATGGCAATGCTCTGTGGTCAACATAGAGTCCTGGTGGCAGGAGAGACAATTAGTTGGGCACTATGGAGCTCCTCAGATCCTCACAACTCAGATCCTTTGATACAACCCATGGAAATGCTGCAGGAAATAAGGAAACAGACAGACTGGGACACGGTCCCATTTTTCTCACATGAAGCTGGGATGTGGCCAGGTTGTAGCTGGTAACAAAAACACAGAGTATTGTGCAAAGGACTCTTGTTTAGAAAATACACCACACCTCTGTCTTTTTAATACATTTTCTGTTCATTCACAGTGAACAAATGATCTCTGATCTACATGAGGTGGACAAGGAAGAAAAACAAAAATGTTAAACCAAAAAGTGTGGTGTTACAGAACTACCCTGGGGTATATTTTAACAGAGAAGTAAACTAGTTCTAACAGTGATACATATTTTCTTTTACAAGATCCATTTCTACAGCTAGGGGTTAAAAAAAAAAAAAAAGAGAACACTGGTGTCCACTGTTAGGAAGACATTCCTTCAGAGTGCACACAAACATAGAAGAAAAACACACTGGATAGAATTTTAATTTATAATTAAAAAAAAAATGCAGACCTGCCTTTGGTGCATACTTTACAACACAGTATAACAAATCTGAATGAAATTTTAAACAGAAGCATGATTGCAGTAACATATATAATGAATGTACTTTTTCCTGAGAACTTTCTGCAGATACAGACATTTTTCTTTTTTCAGCATGGTATTATAGCACTATTTTATTTACCCTATGGCAAAGGACATGGTTTTGGAAAACTTTATATCAATATTTTTTCAGCAAATGATAAATACAGAAATTAGGTATTTTTAGGCTGTTAAATATACTATATGTTCTAAGTACATCAGTAGTAAAACACTAATGTCTGAAGACCTTTTAAACTATGTAGTCCGTTTGTTGATAGGACAAGATAGCTCCTCAGATGATGTTCCTGAGTATATCAGCTATTCTACCTTGAGAAGATTCAAATAGTTATTCCTATGTAATTTCATGGGAAAAGTTATAAAACAGTCTTCCTTGATTGGGTAGATAGAAAAGCTCCCTGTGCATGTTTAGTCTGAGTAGTAGAATATTTCTTTCACAAATAAATGGAGATTAGCCATAAGAAATTGAATACTAATAATCCTGGTTCTTAGACCATTTAATATAGCTTCTATGTTCCTATTGCCTCACACTGTCAGCTTGGAAAGTGGGTGGAATGAGCACAGAACTCTGCCTGTTTCTACATAAACATACTATATTGCAGTTTTTCCATTTGTTTTCATTATTAATTTTTTTCAGCACAATGACATGCTGAGAATAAAGTGCAGACAGGTCCCTTCTCCTCTAGTGAATCTGACACTTAGCTCTCCTCCTTGCTGTCTCTCTTATTCTCTATCATCTCTACCTGCTTCCATAAAAGTCCCTTGCATCCTTCTACAAGGTTCTGCCAGATGTATCACCCAGCAAACAAACTGAGACAATTAAACACATAAAGAGCCTTCCTCCCTGTTGTCTGGGCATGCAAGAAACACAAAAAGTAGTACACATAGATGAAGTTATAAATAAACACATCAAAAATTGTATCCTCCATTACACTTAATGAATTTACCACCGGGACGAATTACACACTATACACACATAGGAGAGCAAAATAACCTTTAATCCCTTCAAAATTCTGCTATATAGTACTTTATCATTTTACTCGTTTTAATTGGAAGGGCATGCCAACTTGCAAGATGAGGCATAAAACAGCTCCTATTAATTTCTAAGCTAACAAGTACTCCTGTCCTAGTTAGTCTGCAATCAGACTTTGTCATTAGAGTGAGTTCCTGGAACAGCTTCTAGGAACAGAAACATGAGGTGAAGGAGATAGACAAACATGGAGGGATAAGCAAGAAATGTGATTGGAAAAAACAGAAAATACAATAGACTCACTCCAGATTATCTGTTTTGCCAATATATTGCTTTGCTAGACAAAAGTAAATAGAAGCCATACTAAAATCTCCAGTTGCATGTAGCCTCCCTTTCTGCAGAAGTTTAAATCAAAGTGCAGTTTTTGTTAAAGTAAGATTTTTCATTTTTAGGCTATGACTCCCCTGGTTTTTTGTATATGTAACACAATGAGCTACCCCAGTAAATAGGATTCAACAACCCTGAAATAGTTCTGAAAACTTCTTTTTTGCTGAAATAGTTTGTGTAGGTAGGTTGGTGAAATGAACTTGTTCTGTTCTGCCTCATCAAGTTAAGAAGACTAATTCTTCTCCCACTTTAAAATAAAAAAAATAAATTAAAATTCTTTGTTATCTGGTCGAATGGGGAACACTATTTCTGCAGTGGTAATTCCAGGGTTTGAAAGAACAAAGGAATCAGCAAGATATCAGACAGAATAAATGCAAAGTGCCATGGGAAGAAAGAGAAGGAAAAGATACAAAAGTCAGTGTATGTGGTGAAAAGGTTCTGCAGTAATGATAGTATTATATATTCTGGTTTCTGACCTTTCATAGTATAATTGCTTTGTTTGGCTAGGATTAGTGATCAACTGAAATTTCACCATGACTCCAGTTGCTCTGTCATGCTTGTGAGGATGCTGTATCTGAGAAAATTTTCTCTTGTAAAACATAACTGGAAATGGTTAATAAATTATACATAAGCAAATATTTCTTGTTTTGTTTACTGAAAGTCTGTAGCTTGTGATCGTTACTGACAACTACAGCAGAAATCACACTTACCTGAAAACAAAACCTACTTCCTAATCCAAGTAATTGCCTTCAGAGATTTAGACTTCTGAACTGCCTAGTTACAGTGGCTTAATTAAAATATATTTTTATTGGAGTACTATTTACAGTAAAATTATTCCTTTAATTTGGTTTGGATTAGACTTCTGAGATTTGGGAGAATAAATTTCTGTTTTCCATTATTTAAATACATAGTTAAACTGCTACAGAGTAGATATTACTCTCTAATGTATTTTTTAGTTTCACCAGTCTACTCTCAAAATCCTTGAGAAATTTCATCAAAGAAGTAGTTCTCAAAATCCTGCTGCACTTGAGTTTCACAATGAAACATATTTTCCCTAACCTCATTCTGAGAAATAAGTTAAGTAGCTGGGATGAAACATCCAAAGGTCCCTTCAGCTGCAAGAAGACACAGATAGGGAGCATATGGGCCCAAACAGTAAAGATATTAGAAACAATTAGCAATTAGAAACCAGCCACAGTAAAATCAGTAGCTTGGATTAGCCTTCATAGTTCTTTGAACTAGAACTACCAGAGTTATAGTAATTTTAACAGTGGTATGACACTTTTAAGATAGACAATATTATTTTTTTTATTCCCAGTGCACATTTTCTCAACGGATTTCCAACAGCAAACTATGATATGAAATAGTTTTGGTAATTTTTTTAATGAATCTCTATCAACTCAATAAATTATTCTTGCACCTTTTATTATTTCCAGCACATTCTGGATTCAGATTGTTCTTCAGCCAGATTGGTCAGATTCAAGACAACAAGGAAAAAGAGTGCCACAGGTAAATGAGAAACTGTCTTCTACTGGTTACTGAGAGAGTTTTGCTTTTAGGAAAAACAAAAATGTGAATTTCAAAATAATGTGAAAGAAGTTTACTCCTGTAATTTGTAATAGCTGTGTTAAATTCAACTTCATTTCATGTGTGCTGTGGCAGAACAAAGCCAACTCTGAGGGTAAGGGGACCTTTTCCCACAGGACAGCAAATGCTTCCCTAAGTTCCTTAGGTACAGTCCATGTGCACAATTGCAAACCACAAATACTACCCTTGCAATATTTCATCAGTCAGTTTTGTTTTAAAAGGCACAACACAGTTCAACAAAGCTCAAGCAACAGTACATAATAATTTGACCAAAAATACATTCTTTCTTTAAACAGAGAAATGTGACAAGGCAAGGTCACCGAATCCATCCCCAAAACATCTTTGAAAACTGTCTTTGTAGTGTTTTAACTCTATGGAGAGTAAAGAATTCTGACTCTTGGGGTGATGTTTTGTTTTCTTCATTCCTTTTTTTTCTTTAAGTGACTTCTGGTCAGTTACTAACTCATTGACATTTCTCAACTACTTAATTAAAATGTAGTCAGTCTTATAATACTTGCAAATGTGACCTTCATTTGTGTATTTTTGTGAGCTAGCATGTTTAATCAAATGTCACTAAGAATGCTAGTGACATTTTTTTCATTGTAGCTTTTAATTACATTGTTTCAGTGGAAGTTTTCACTCTTCTAAGTTTATGAAAATACATGCATTGATTCTGTAAACAGGATTGTATTAGTGTTGCTCCTGAAGTTTTTAAACAGGAATATGATTTCTGCCTTGTTCTGTGCATTTGCATTGATTTCCTTTTAAACTGCTTGATGACATATAGCTTGGCAATAACCTGAGAGAAAGATGAATAGCAGGAAGCTATGTTGATAAGGTGTCCATCCAGGTCATCTCCTATGAGAACTAGTAAAACACAGCAAAATGTAAATAAATTATGTTTTTCTGATGGAATTATATTAACTGTAACAACCTCCCCAAAACACAACAAAAACCAAAACAAAATAAACACCCCCCTCCCCAAATAAAACAAAACCAAAACCCAACCACTCAAATACATAGAAAAAAACCCCGCAAACCCAGGAAAAAAAAAAATTAAAAAGTGGAAGCCAGCAGATTTCTCGAGAACTGGTTAGTGTATCTGATCCTCCTTTGTGCATTTCCCACTGTGGTGGTTTAGTTCATGTGTCAGAGATTGTATTCTAAAGATGCTATTATATCCCAATTATTACTCAAAACAACAGACAACACAACAACATATGCAGGCAATCATCAAAACCAAAACAAACCACAAGATGGAAACTTTCAATGGAAATCTCATTTTAAATGTCTGGAATCTGGATGAGAGCTAGTAAGGCTGGGTTCACTTTACAGTTAGTGGAAAGGAAGAGGAATATGGCATGAGATATGATGGTCAGGCTCAATAAATGGCTACCTTTTGCCACAGAATTTAAAGCAAGGTAATATGAATAGCTAAGATGTCAACATTTCAGCTTGTTCTCCATTGTCTTAGTCAGAGAATTATAGATTCATAAAGGCTGGAAAAGATCTCCAGGATCATTGAGTCCAACCTTTGACCAACCACCACCTTGTCAACAAGACTATAGCATTAAGTGCCACATCCAATCATTTCTAGAACATCTCCAGGGGCAGTGATTCCACCACCTCCCTGGGCAGCCTGTTCCAATGCTAAACCACTAGAAATTCTTCTTGATGTCCAACCTGAACCTCCCCTGGTGCAGCCTGAGGCTATGTTTTCTTGTCCTGTCACTAGTTGCCTGGGAGAAGAGACTGACTCTTATCTTGCTACAACTTCCTTTCATGTAGGTGTAAAATAGGAATAAGGTTCACGCAGACCCTCCTTTTCTCTAGTTCTCTCATCATAAATCAGTCAAGCTTTATTTGAGTCTTTTGTGCTCAAAACTTTTGGTTCTTCTGTGGAGGAGTGAAGATCAAGAGATTTGAATTGTTTTCCAAAGCAGTGGGGGATGATTTAGAAGCTGGAAGTTCACAAGGAAAATATGCTGATGGTCTTCATCAACCTTTTTCATTTCAGATGTGATAACATAGAAAAGAGAGAAAATTTATCTGTGCAAGATGGTCTTTTCTTGGGGAAAAAAAATATTTTTGCCAGGTCTTTGGCAAAAATAAGTAAACCTTCAATCCAAAAATTGTTCTGTTGAACTTTTCCATAGTCCATTTTTCAAGGAACACAATATTCTATACACAATAATTTAATTTGACAATCTGCAATAGCTTCTCACTTTATAGAATTTGCCTTTTTCTTAGAAACCTGATACTACAAGGCATCAAATTTAAGAACATAGAATATTATAGACAGACATGGAAAAATAATTAGGAATATATTTTATTTTCCTTTAAAATAATAAAGAGAAAGTGATTTCAAAACTTAAAATATTGACTGAGAGATGGTAAAGAATGTTAAAAGTGGCTATTAGCAAATCAACCAACATCTTTGGAATAGTATACTGTTAGAGCTAATTTAAATGTCATGAATTTTTATGAGGAATTACTTTGAATAATAGAAAAATGCTTTTGTACAGTTAGTCATTGCTTCCCTTCCTACTCAAAAAACAATCTATTTTTCATCTTACCTCCACTTCATACTTGTAATTCAGCAGAGTTTACTCAGTATATGCTCAATTATTCCCACTTTGCATCCAACAGACGACATACACCAGAGCAACCAAAATGTACTTTAAAATAAAACACTGTCAGCTACAGAATGCTTCCAGCTGCAGTAACACAAATAAGAAAAGTAATAATTTATTCCAGGTATTGACGAACATTTATCCGAAGTAAAGTAACTTTGAACTGAGAAAACTGCTTTGAGATTATTGTCATATTTTTTCTATCAAAACACTTAATGTTTTCTCTTTCAAACCATGCTAATGTAATATACAAATTATAATCAGTTAGTGTATGTTTCTGCCATAGCGCTGGCTTGAAACACAGTTATTATGTTCAGTGAGTGCTTTGCACCATTTTCATATTCCCTGAAGTCATAAGATGAAAAGTGCTTTTCAGCTCTAAAAAATATAAAACTTTCTGAAAACTCTTCTAATGAACTTACTAAAGGAACATTTAAATCCAAACAATAGCAACATAATGTTATTAATTAGCATATTTCATCTAGCTTAATATTTATTACTTCTGTTTTGTGCAATCTTAAAGCCCACAGGCACGTCTGACACTTTACCAATGTGTTGAATTTTTCTGCCTGTTTGTCTAATAAAAAGGAGTTTTAGGCCAGCTTTTTTCTGAAAAGCAAACAGTGTAGATAGCTGAGGGCATCAATGGTCTCATGACACCTAAGGAAGACAATACAGCAATTAGCTTATTTTACATATCTTGCGATCTTTGGCCTGAAAGAGGGGTTCTGTTTTCTAGGTGTAATTTGTAGACGTATATGAATAAGTGCTCTAAGACTTCTGAGTGGGATTTGTTTGTCAATTTTTAGATATTCTTCATTGTAATACTTCTTCAGGTACTTTTCATACAATATATTTCAGCTCAAACATGACACGTACTCTCTAGCAGGAAAGCATGGAGCATTACTAATGTGAGATCTATAGATTAGCCTACACTGCATGCTTTTAATTGAAATCTTAACTTCTTTTCCCCTTGGCTGATGATCATCAGAGTGAGCTGACAATTCTGAATGTGAAGGGAGAACCAGGTACTAAAGGTCAACTATTTCAGCACAAATCAATTACAGTAATTAGATGGATAGAAATCCTTATTTATATCTCTTCCTTCCTGCAACGACATGCATATCAATGTTAGGTGAAAAATAATAGATCAATCCTCAGCAAAGGAGAAATTTATAACTGACATTGTTAATATAAAACACTGAATTAAATTCTTAGTACCACCATCAAGCAGTCAAAATCTTAATAATCATTGTGCCAAGGAAACAACCTGCTGATTTGTAAAACCATGTGGGTTTTTTTAAGAGATCAAATAGCTACTTGGCCAGAAGAAACATAATCTAAGATGTTGTTTGCTTTTCAGAAAGGTTTTAAAAAATCCTAAACTAACTTGAAAATACCAGTTGGTCTTCTGCTGCTCAAACACAATATCTGATACTGCCTCAAAACTAGCAGATTTTGCTGTCAAAAGTCACATTTGTTCTTTCTCCTGTGCCCTTCAAAAAATGAATTAGCTTTCCATAAACAACTTAATTGCTATCTCATTGTATTCCCACAAAACTACACCTGAAAACCTGTGTTTTTGGGGATGCCAGTGCATCCAGGCCAGATGAATAGCTGGTGTGAGAGTCGTCATTGCTTTGTATTTTCTTGTGTGCTTATCAGACTTTGTTCTATTTTACTCAGTAATCTTATTAGCAAGGACTGCTTCTTTGCTTGCACTTTTACCTGTCAGAAAACCAAGACTCCCTACAACCATGGATCATATTCCAGCAGAAGCAGTGCTGACTCCACACCGGTGTCTTATGGTTTCACTGGGGCAGGAACTGGCCTAAAATGGGGCACTGGGCCATGGCAGATGGGGGGAAGCCCTGGAGGGTCCAAGCAGGCTCACTCAAGCCTAGCAGGGCTTTTGGAGGCACGACAGCCATCCCCTTCCCAGCACAGTGTGCTGCACACCCTGCAGAGACATGGAGCTGTTCAGTTGCTTAGGGATAACATAGGGCTATTTTAAGGGATGCTAGGACAGTGACTGATACAGGGAAGCTTGGGGTTGTGGCAGGGTTCAGGTTGCACAGAAGGAGGCCTGACAGGTTGCGGGGCAGGATGGGAGAGCTGTGCTCAAGCCTGATCAATAAGTCCTGTTTTATATGTTATAAACAGAAGTACAATTCAGTGTTTGACCTTAGAATCACAGAATCATTTAAGTTGGAAAAGACCTCTTAGATCATTGAGTCCAACTGCCAACCCAGCACTACCAAGTCCACCACTAAACCATATCCCCAAGTACCATATCTACATATCTTTTAAACCCTTTCAAGAATGGTGAGTCCATCAGTTCTCTGGGCAGCCTCTTCCAATGCTTGACAACATTTTCCATGAAGAAAGTCTTTCTAATATCCAACCTAATATGCCTTGGTGCAATTTGAGACTATTTCATCTCGTCCTGCCACTTGTTACTTGGGAGAAGAGGCTGATCCACACCTCTCTAAAACCTCCTTTCAGACAGTTGTAGAGAGCAAGAAGGTCTCTCCTGAGCCTCGTTTTTTCCAGGCTAAGCAGCCAGCTCCATTGCCCTTCTCTGGACACAGTCCAGCCCCTCAATGTCTTTGTTGTAATGAGGGGCCAAAAACTGAACACAGGATTTGAAGTGCAGCCTCACCAGTGCTGAGTACAGAAGGACAATCACTGCCCTGGTCCTACTGGCCACACCATTGCCAATTTAAGTCAGGATGCCATTGGCCTTCTTGGCCACCTGGGCACACTGCTGGCTCATGTTTAGCCAGCTGTCAACCAGCACTCTCAGGTCCTTTTCTGCCTGCAGCGTTGCATGAGATGGTTGTGATCAGATCTTTAAAAGATTAAAATGCCTATTTGTTAACAAAGTACTAAAACCAAAAAAAAGTTATTAGCATCTACATATAGGAATGAAAACTGTGTTCATTTGAAAAGAAAGGAGGCTACTACATGAGGCTCACATCACCAGCCTAGTGTAACATCTAGGCACAAGCACCCTTCACTATTCAAACAGCTATCCTGTCTTCAAACCTACATGGATGGAAAAAATGGAAATTCAGAGAAAATAGCCACTTATTTAAGAGAAACTACTGGAAATAATTTTAAGAGCATATTATTGCTTTTTATAAATAGTAACAAGTGTAGACATCTTTTCATCTTTGGATGAAAGAGTCTGTGGCATTTTTTGGCAAAGTATGGAGTACCATGAATAATAAAGTTGTAAGGGTTTCCTGCAGCAATGGAAGACAAATATAGTTTTCTGATGAGGGATCACATATTAATAAGATAGAAAAACTAGAATTTGAAGACTTCATGTAATCTGCAAATAAAGATTAATTTGCAAGGATAACTGCTGCACATTGTATGACTTACTTAAGGAGTTCTGCAAAACATTCTTTAATTTTAAGGTATTGTCCACAGTTTGGAAGCTGTGCTAGTAAACAGAGGTCAAATTAACATTCAATACAATTAGTACAAGAGCAAGAAATTCTAATGGTGCCTAATTAGGATGATAAAATAATCTACTAAATTTGTCAAATAACATTAATATTTCAGAAGGATCATTTTACTTTGACATAGAAACTTATGGATAAGCTTTTGATTAGCACTGACACATTTATGATTTACAGCTAAAGTAAAGCTTTCTGTGAACTGCAAAGTTAAATAAAGGTTACCTAGGATAATGTGATTCTGTTCCCTGTGATACACATGCTTATATATTATCCCAATTCAGTGTGTTTATGTGTCCAGTGGAAGCAGATAGTCTTTCATCCCCTTTAAAATATCTGTCTCCTGGTTCAAAGCATTTTTTTTGAGACAGATAATATATTCTTCCCTACTTTTGGCTCCTTCGGTAGTTCTCTGTGGTTTGCTTTAATGTTCGCTAAATATTTTACAGTGCACTCTCCACCCTGGCTTGCATCCTTGAGACCTTTATGTGGTTTAGTCTTCCCTTAGGAATCCTATGAATGAATCACTGGATGTACTGCCAGTGTAAACAACTATTGTTAGCAATTAAACAATTCTTACACGCACAGAGTGAAATTCATTCTTATGCTCTGGCAAAAGATTTCTTAATTATTTTTGAATATTTAAACTGACACGTAAGTCTACAGACCATTAAGGAGATAGCATTTTATGTTGCTTCAGAACTGTTTTCAAAGTAATAAAAATAATAAAAAATTTAAAAACTCCAGCTTGTATGGTGGATATTATTCCACTGTCCTCCTGCTTGGAAACAACAGTGCCATGAAAAAGTACATGCCAAAGCTTGTCTCTTGTCTTCTTTGTTTGAGATATACTAATAGCGATGAAGACACAAACCTTTCAAAACATCCAAAATTCTTCCAGTCTTTGCAATGAAATAAATTCAAGTGCACTGTGCAGGGGTTTGTATTTGCGTAGGGTAAATCCATAACACAAACAGATCTGCATGCTATTAACATCCCACAGTCTCTTCAGGTGACTCTTAATTCTTCTCCTCTGCATTCACAGGGATTGGTTTTAACCACAGGATCTGGTGCCCACTTGTGTGCATTTCCAGCTGTAAGCCTACTCTGTTGGTGACCCTGGCACCCTCAGAGAAGTATTTGAAAATTCAAAGGAAAGCCAGTCTTGAGCTGTTCATACAGTCCCTTATAATGAAGAAAAAGAGAGGCTGTATATATGATGTCCAAAAAAGTGTGAGTTACTTTGAAATAATAATAGGAGTACTAAGATAATTCCCTAACACAACTGTTTTGTCTCACAGAAGAAGTGAAAAGTGCAGTTTAACAATTAGATACTTATCGGTTTGCTGAACTTTAGAAATGACAATTTTAATTTTCAAGTTCAGCAATAGGTTTTATGGATTTAAGGCTATTTGTGAAAGTGTTGCCTTTCTTTCCAAAAACTTCCAGGGACTAAGGATAGTCGTTAACAGACAAGAAGGGAAACATTAAAAAAGTTGGCAGTATATATACAGTATGCTTTACATATTATACATACAAGTAAAAGATCTCAGCATTATAGATAAACCTCACCATTTTATTCTATCAGATGTTTGAAGAAGAATGTAGGTCTGCAGTCTCAAATAAAGTCAAATTCAAAATGATTTGACAATATCATAATGCATCACAATAAAATACCCTGTAACATTTTATCCATCAGTGGGCAGCCATACACCTTTGTAAACTAGTGAATGATTTGTTACAGCCCCAAAGAAATTATCAAGAGTTTTTTTGCCTTTTTGGCTTTTCATAAAGTCATCTGGAAGAATTATTATTAGGAATTAACAAGAAGAAATATATGATATGATATTTTTAAAGTTAGAAAAAAAGCATGTTTTCATATTGCTAACAGCAACAAAAGGTCTAAAAATTATCACAGCAAAAAACAGTATTATAAATTTTCATTCAGAGTTCTAATAAAACCTATAAATGCATTAGAAACACCTATGTGAAAAACAAATCATCTGAAAGCATTGTCATTGTAACAGATGTAATGGGATTGTAGTTGGAACCAGCACCAAAACACCATGACAGACAAACTTGGCCTCCACATGTACATCAAGTGAATAAGCAATGAAAATGTAAAATACAGCAGAGAAAAATCAGAACAGTTGATTTTAGAAGTTGCCACAAAGGACTTTTCTAAAGTAATCAGAATTACATTTCAAAGTAGCATTATTTCATCTAGTACTTATGGGAGTACACATAGGCAACAATAAAAAAAAGACTTGTCATGTCTTGAATTGTTTTGGCTTTATTGCTGATTTCCATTTCTAAAGTAGTTGCAAATATATGGAATACATATATATTGTGGAAAATAGCAGGAATTTTCAAATAAAGAAGATTTTGAAATCAATCAAGGCTGTCTAAAATTTAGACACCTTTTCAGGAGAATTTATAATAGTTATTTTTGCTACAATGTAATTTACTGCTGTCATGTAAGTAAATTTTTAAGTATGAATAACACAGAACAGAAAGATTTATTCTAAGTCATCTATTTGGTATATAGAACTTGACTGTAAACACAGTTAGTGTGACTGTTTTGAAGCCTGAGGTTATAGCTTTCATTTCAAAATCCTCTCTATAAAGAAAAGATATTGAATCAATAAGCCTTGTCATTTCAAGGGAATTTGCATTCTGAGGGTTTTATGTTCCCATCTATGGTTTTGCATTACTAAACGACAATGAATGTCAATCATCATAATAGAGAAAATCTCTTTGCTTACCTGAAATTTCTCTTACTTTGAAATAATAAAGTCCATAGAAACTTATTCTGGGAGGTTTCAGCCAATGTAGCACAGAGTCAGACAAGACCTATCAGTCACAAGTAGGAAGAGCATATTTTGGGATGTATTTCCAGGCCCATGGCTTCCAGAGCCACAATATTTCTCCCCAGTTTTGATGGAAAATATCTTGAGGGGGGAAAGGTACACTAAGCTCTAAAGAAGCACAAGGGAAACTCACCTTTGCAATAACATATCAAAATCTTTTTAACTTTGTGCCCATATCTATTTATCTCCAAAGCAGGCTGAATTTTTAGACCTCATTATTCAAGACAGTCAACTTCATGCAACTCTATTTTATTTGTCTTCATACTGGAATCCACAGATCTGTGATAATAGAATCTGCACCGTATTGCATACACTGGTAACCCAGAGCATTATTCTGACACTTTGGCCTCCTAATTTGAGCAAGAAAAACCTATGTTTCTTCTGCATACTTCTTACATGTGGGTAATTTAGAATTTATGTTGTCTGCTAAGAAGACAGAGATTTCTGTTTTGGGACCTTTGAACATTTACACAGCCCATAGGTAAATTTCAGAATTGTCACCACTGCCCTGTGTATTCAGATTTCAAAATTTTGCAAACTCCCCTAGAATAAGGTTTTCACTCAAAGGTCAAGCAATGCTTTAAATTACTAAGTTGGCTTACATCAGACATACAGACAGTTCCTAGGCATACTTTCAAAATTTTATTCTTGTCTGAAGGGCGTTTACACTTTTGACAGTCACTGTTTTAATATTTGATTTTTAAACTCTTTTGGAGCTGCTGGCCTACAGGAAAATATCATAAAGGCACATCTGGAAGGATTAGAATTTTTTTTTCCTCGTGTCTTTTGTATTAATTGTACATCCCTTACGTATAAATGAGTAGAGCTAGGTCCTGAGGATTATCTCCCTACAGCCTCCCATGAGGATGAACAACAAAACCATTGAAATTTTATTATCCATTTGTTTACATTTTTGTAATCTCCTCTAGAGGGAGGGAACTTAAGTGGGGAAATGGCTTACAATATTTTAGAGCATGCAGCTGGCTCTCTCATTTTTCCTGAAGCTGGACTTTTTTATCTCCTTTCTTCTAGTTTAACACCAACAGGCTTTCTCAAAGCAGCCAGGGGCTTCCCAAAAGCTCTAATGCTCACTGCTGTATGGGAACTGTGTAGATGAGATATTTCTATGCTTCTGTTTTTTAGCGGTCAGCACAGCATACAAATAGAGTTTCTGAAAGCTATGGTAAGTGGTAGCAGAAAAGGGCTTCTTTCTAGAACAATTGATGCTGGATTTTTCCATTCTCCATTCTTTGTCTTCTGCCAGTGAACTTCTGGGAAGAAAAAAGTTATTGAGAATAAACTTTGTGGGCTGATGTTGAGGGCAGCAGAATAAAGGAGGTTCATCCATATCATGTGCTGTTTAATGAGATTTGCATTTACCCAACTATTTCAATCTCCATTTTTTCTTCAAAGGAAAAAAAAAACAATAAAGCCTTTTGAAATTGAAAATTGTTCTTGACTCTGCCTAAACTTAGGGTTTGAAAATATAATATTTTAAAATGGGAGACTTTCTTATATTTGCGTTCCTTATTAGCCAGTGGAACTATATGTGAAGGCAAATCCTCTGCAGAATTTTAAAATCCAATATTACTTTCATTTTTTTAATCCACTCACATTTCCTACAGATGACTGACACCAAACAGCATTGGAACCAAAAAAAGAAAGAGAATAAATAAGTATAGGAGGCAAACTGTCAAATTTCAGGTTATGGAAGATACATAGACTTAAAAAGAAAATGAATTTGACTCAGTTGTGTCTTTCACCTCTGCAATCCACAATCGCTTTATTCCTCCCAACAGAGTAGAGCAGAAGGGAATATTGAAGGTGTAAAGAGAATAAGAAAATCCGATATAGTGAAAGCAGAGAAGTTAAAAAATCACAATATATTGCTGATAGTAGCAATAAAGATTAAAATCTGTCTGGTTCCATTTGTTATTTTTCTATAACAACAGAAACAGGAATAAAATACACAGTCACCAGCATAGTATTCCTAGAGTTAGTAAAGGATCGTATGGACAAGACTGTACCCAGATGATAAATAGAGATGAGATAAAGAATTATAAAAAGTATCAAAACTCTACACCGGCAGCTATACTGTGTGGTACTTGGCCAAAATATCTGTTTTTTGTAGAATCATATCTGCCCACTACGTTATTGATGAGCACTCACTAACACAGCAAAAATAAATATCAGCTGCTGCTATTACTTTAACCTCTAAAAATAGATGGTTCAGACTAAAAAAATAGCACCAACTCTCTTGTGCTTAGTAATTTAAAACATTACTTGACCTTTGAGTGAAAACCTTGTTCCAGGAGAGTTTGCAAAATTTTGAAATCTGAATACACAGGGCAGTGGTGACAATTCTGAAATTTACCTATGGGCTGTGTAAATGTTCAAAGGTCTCAAAACAGAAATCTCTATCTGTTTAGAAGTCAACACCAATTCTTCCACATAGAGATAGCAGAAGAAAAGGTCTCTTACCTACGTACTCTGCTATGTTTGTAGCAATATTTTCTATCACTGTCTTTGAAACATCTCTTTGCAAAGATTTCTGCACCAAGTTATTATTATAGTTACACTGAGATAGCTGAGATTAAATCTACCACATGGCTACTGATTTAATTGAGAGCACAAATGACCAACAACGACCTTTACTGGGAACTTTTTTCTGTAGAGCCTACAAAAACCCCCTCTATTCTTCTCCTCAATTCTTGTTCAACTATATCCTTTCTCCACACCAAATTACTATCAGTGAAACCCTGTGGCAGGAGCATTGAAACTAGATGAGCTTTAAAAGTTCCTCCCAACCCTAACCATTCTGTGATTTTAGAAGCAGAAGATGGTCAAAGAAGGCCAAAGAGATTTGTGATCAGATGGGCAGATCCCAAAGATGCACACATGACATTATTGACTGTCCCAGACTTCCAGAAGAACCAAGAATCAGTGCTAATTTTGCTGGAGATTTTGTCACTGATCCCAGACAAAAGCTGAGGGCCAGGATGACATGGAGGGAATCTATTGAAAGCTCTACCATTATTAGCAGGAGTTATTTGAAGACATCATTAATTGCTCTGAAACTACAGGCTTCTTAGTTTGTTAATTCCTGGTCATAGCTCTTAAAGCTTGTGTGGATTAAAGGAAAAACTTCCTGCTAAAAGGATAGCATAACTATGGTTTTGGTTTGGTTTTGTTTTGTTGTTTTTTTTTTACTGTTCATGTGCAACCGGAGACTGTTATTTACAATTATGCTGCATGTCTTCAGTTCTATCCATAGTAATCCAGATTGCTCATGGTTTAGTAAGTTATATGCTTGTCAGTACTACCAATGTTCATGTAGAGTAACAACCCCATAAACTATGGGACATGTTTTTTCATTTCCTCTGGACTATTCCTGCAAGTCAGGTTTTAGATTCTGTAAAGAGAATGTTAAGAACTTGCTGTGGCAATAAAGGTTCAAGCTTGAAAAGATAAAATATTAAAAAAATAGCTTGAAGTAAATAAATCTTAAAACTTTGCCTTTCAGCATACGAATTATATTAGGTAGGGCTGTCATAACGTAAGGAGTTGTTCATAAAAAATCGAGGTCAACTTTTCTGTAGAAACTGTTCCTAAGAAAGGATATAACAGGTTCCATGTTCCATTTAGAAGAAAAAAAGTTTCCTTTTGTATCATATTACTCAGCTTTCCACCAACAGTTCACTAGGTTTTACTGGTTTTTTTATAATTTTCTTTAAAAATACTGCTTTATTAGAAGATATCTATATATCAAAATGAAAAAAAAATTGCAAAAATATATCAATTTGAAAATATTTTTTACTGAAATAACTTCTTAAATAATGATATAATCAGAATGAAAAGCATCCCAGAATATTCAGAAGCTTAGCTATATCTGGTATTCACATAAGATGTGAGAGATACATGTTCATGATCCTGTTCTTTTCAATTTTCAGATAAATCTTTACTAAGCATAAAATAAATTCTGATTCTAGAGGTCAACAGAGAACATTCCCTTGTGTTTTAAAGATCCTGTTAAAGGATCCTTGTGCTGTTAAAGGCCTTGCTCCAATTTGTGTTTTGCTATTTACAGAGGTGGACGAGGTAAAGGGAACATCAAGATTACTGAAAGTCCAGTTATAAAGTATTCTGGTGTTGTTGGAAAGATAGAGGATCAAACTCTGGAAAAGCACAAACTGAATCTAAGTGACACATCCTCAATATGCATTGAGTTACCCAATATTATCAGAGGGGACTTCCAGCTTGGTTTTATTTAGATTGCTTTTCATAAACAGAGTAAGCTCATGTTCCCATCTTAATATTAAAATGGCTATGAAATGTTTAAATCTATGCTTTCCCAAATGAGGTTCTCTAAAAGCATTATTCCATCAGACACATATTTTAAGATGAAAATAATCATATCTCAAACAGGTACTGTACATATTTACACAAAAATCCTGTGGTACAGGATTTTATAGAGCGTGGTAGAGTATATGAAAATCCACACCCAGTGAGGACCAACCTAGTGTTTACCCAAACTGTACCTTCTTTTTGGAGAGGTGACTTCCACCTTGTGGGACTGATGGATATATGCTGTGAACTTCTGAACCCCTTCAGAGCTTTCTGAATGTAGTCAATTTTTTTTGTGCCTGCAGCTCATGTAATAGGCTGCTGGGTTATGGCACCACTCTGGAAGAGTCAGTCATGTCAGGGTATTTCTGACTTTCATGGGTTGATGAGGTTCTCTGCAGGGCAAAGAGGAATCTCCAGCCACCAAGGACTAGAAAGTTTTAACAGCCATAAAGATAAGCTGAAGGAATTTGAAACATGCTGTCTTAAAGGAACATTTTGAAAACTCTAGCTATGTGCTAAAGTATTTTATTTCAGAAACATAAATAAATGAAAATATAATGTAAATAAGAAAATATTTATCCCACATAAAGAATGCTACTGATTATATCTTTCTAAATTTCAATCTTATACATATATGTAAATAACAGAAATATATGGGTTTGTAATGATACGTTACAATAGGGATAATAGCATCTAACTGCTAACCACATATAACCACTAAGCCACCCTGTAGTAACTGCAAAAATACAGTTTATGATGGTTTTTTTACACCTTTTCTTCTTCAGCCAGCTCTATAAAACAGTATTTTTCTCGATGTTTCAGGTAATGCTTATTTCCCAATTCAATACAATGTATTATTTCATATGCTCACATAGCATCATTTTCACATCACAGTTGCACTTAGGTCTCTAATGATTTTTAATCAACCAGCTTCAAAACAGAAAATTTTTGCAGTTCTTGGAAAAAGAAAGGAAGTAATTTACTTCTCTTAGCTTCCACAGTCATAACCAGAGGCACCTTATGATTCATTCACCTCTTCACTATAAAGTCAAACAAATAGTGCTGAAGTCACTGCAGCCTATTTTAACTGTCATAAACAGACAAACTACTCAGAAAGGACTTTCTGAGAGATCTGTTGCATAGCAGCCCTGTTTCCCTAGTGCAATTATCAGAGCTTGATATCACACACAGTATTAATAGGAAACAATTTTGCTGGATGCCTAAGAGTTTTTAGGTCTTAATGTGCCATTTGCTTGATAAAATATTAGATGTCATGCTACTATTTAAACAATGAAATACATCCAACTTTTCAAAGGGGTTCCAATTTCTGTTCCAAAGGACAGAAATTGACCTTTCACTAGCAAGCGGTAATCCCAATGTGTAAACTGAAAATAGACTTTATAATTAGAAGGCCAAGTAATAGTGTTTGCTGATGCAAATGCAAATCCTTTTTAAAGTCAGTGAAACAAAGCCTAGTTGTCCCTGAATGATCCTTGATACAGGTCTTTGGGGTGAGTCTATCCTTTGTTATGCAAAAGCACAGCCGTCTTCGCTCAGCTTAGTGCTTTATGATCTTGCAGAGTCTTTGTATCTGTTGCAGAGATAAAGCCACAGCGTTGTTTTCTGCCCTACCCTACTAGGGATCCTCCGAAACGGAAATGGTCCTTCTAACATCAGCTGAATTAGCACTATAACAAATTTCTCCCACTAACTCTAATCTTACACTAGGTACTCCAGAGGTGTTTCAGAATAAAATTTTGTAATATGCTTCGTTTTAAAGAAACGCTCATATTTAAAAATAAGTTTAATAGAAAAGAACATCCTAGGCCAGGTGCCTCATTATGTTATAGATACAAATTGTAAGGTACTACATGAAATAATAAACAGATGATGGGGGAAATTTTTTAACAATAGATAGAGACAGTAATTCATTGCATTCAATAGCATTTATTTACATGTAGGGAAAATATATTTCTTCTAGCTTTTGTGACTTTCAGTCAGTTTGTAAACTTCTCTGTTTTAGCAGTATTATTGACATGAGAGGGCTATAGAGATGCTTCTGTTTGCTGCTGTTAAGGGAGGAAACTTGTATGGCCAAAGCTCAATTAGAGTCAAAGTTGCCAGAACTGTGGGGTCCAGCCTAACCTCTCTCAGAACTTCCAACAGTAACAGCTCTCGTGTTGATACACTCACAATACAAACTAAGGAGAAGCCAAATTCAGTGAACCTGGCTGAACACTCATTTATCTGAACAAGTTCTGCCCACACTGAAATGTGGATTTCTGAGCTGTAATTCTTACTGAAAGAGTGAGGGAAGGAGGTTTTCTGGCTTGTAGCTTTCTATGCCAGCTCATAATACAGAGCGGTTGTCTATTGGTGGGTATCACGCTTGATTTTCAGGTCATGATTCAGGTCATCTGTCTCTATGTTAGAAATTATTTGTCTTTTATACTTATTTCCTTCATATAAGAATATTCTATAACACTTCTGAAAAATGCAATGAAAAATCATGTTTTGAAAGTGCTGAATGGAGATTGTCTTTGAAGTGGAATGTGATGACAGCCAAGCAGCATAAACCAGGACTAATGTCAAAATGTTAGGACAGAAAGAAAAAGATGTATTGGTTCTTTGTCTAAGCACAGCCTTCTGTATTTAAAACATCACACAGAGCTGGGCATCCTCTGAAAGTATATTTCTCATGTAAATTTGACAAAAGACTGGCATTTGAGAAGAAGCTTTCGATAAAAAAAAAATATTTCATAACTATTTTCAGAGTACTTGATTATGACAAAAAGCATATTTTGGCTAGGCAGGCAAGTAAAAGGATATGGAATTTTAAAATATGATGATTTTAAAATTATTACAGCTGTTCATCAGGTGATAGTCATTTTCCTCACTGACAGTTTAAAATTAATCAGTGGCTATTTTAAAAAGGTAAATAAATCTGCTAGGAATCTATCAAGAAAACATTTTGAGCACCTGTATTTTACTTGTGAGTCCTTTTAATGTGAAAAACTTTTTATTAATTTTACGTGAATAAGAATGCAAACCCAGATAAATTTAGACATAGGGACAACTTGAAACCTACCTTCCAGTCTAAAACTGATCTGTTTTTTCGTGACACTGCATAAATTTCTTAGCACATTTCTGTTTCAGTCTGCAAACAAAAACAATGACTCTTTAGGATCTTTGCCTATTTGCTTACACTAAAATTATCAAAAGAGGTTTAGTCAGAGGAATAAGTAAGTAAATCTTACTAATTTCCAAGAGCAACTGGCAACTGCACTTCTTCGGATGCCAATAAACATCCTCCATGTTATTTCAATTAAACAAATTCTTGATAAATTGCTCACTAAGTGTCTCAACAATTTAGTGGGCCTCTATGACAGGGTTACAGCAGTGGTGGATGTGGGAAGAGTGACTCCAATGTCATCTATCTAGACTTGGGTAAACATTTGACACTTAATGTTGTTCTGGTCTCTAAACTGGAAAGACATGGATTTGATGGATGGATCATTTGGTGGATAAGGAATTGGCTATATGGTCACTCTCAAAGAGTTGTGGTCAATAACTCAATGTCCAGGTGGAGAGCAGTGATGACTGACATTCTGCAGTGGTCGGTATTGGAACTGGTGGCATTAAACATCTTCGTTGGCAACATGGGTGGTGGGACTGAGTGCACCCTCAGTGAGTCTGCTGACGACAGCAAGCTGTGTGGTGCAATCAACACTCTGGAGGGAAGGGATGCCATCCAGAAGGACCTGGACAGGTTTGAGAGGTTGGCATGTATGAACTTCATGAATTTCAAAAAACCCAAGTGCAAGGTCCTGCACGTGGGTCAGGGCAATCCCAAGCACAAGTAGAGGCTGGACAAAGAAAGGATTGAGAGCAGCCCTGAAGAAGGACTTGAGGGTGTTGGTAAATGAAAATCTCAGTTACTCAGCAATGTGCAGTCACAGCCCAGAAAGCCAACTGTATCCTGGATTGCATCAAAAGAAGCATGACCAACAGGTTCATTCTACCCTTCTACTAAGTTCTCCTGACACCCCACCTGGAGTACTGCATCCAGTTCTGAGGACCCCAATATAAGAAAGACATGGACCTGCTGGAGTCCAGAGAGGGGCCATGAAGATGATCAGAAGACTGAGCTCCTTTTCTATGAAGACAGGCTGGGAGAGCTGGGATTGTTCAGCCTGGAGAACAGAGGAGACCTTCTAGCAGCCTTCCAGTACCTAAATGGGGCTACAGGGGAGCTGGAGAGGTATTGTTTACAAGGGCATGTAGTGATAGGACAGGAGTGAAAGGCTTTAAATTGAAAATTAACTATTAGGAAGAAATTCTTCACTGTGAGGGTGGTGAGGCACTGGAACGGGTTGCCCAGAGATGCAGTGGATGCCCCACCCATGGAGGTGTTCAAGGCCAGGTAGGTTGGGGATTTGAGCAACTTGGTCTACTAGAATGTGTCCAGGAAGAAGGGTTGGAATTGCATGATCTTAAGGTTCCTTCCAACCCAAACCATTCTATGATTCTATGAAATTGCATACAAATAGACTAGATGTTCAACACTGCAGAGCTATGATTCTCTTTCAAGGTAAATGCTGATATTTTATGCAGACAAAGGTCCAAAATATAATTTAGTTCAAAGAAGGATGTGTTACTTCTTACTAGCTTACGTTCAAAATCTTAACTGTACTAAGAATCTGTAAAATAAATCTTCCATAAGTGTGAAATATTTCACTAATTTGTATGTTCTTCATGTGTTAATACTCCTGCACTAGGCTTACAAGGGTTTTCCAGCAGGCAGAACAGAGAAAGTTGGATTGATCTTCATAAAATCTGATTGCACTTGATGTAATATTTAATGTCTAATATTATAGGTAGGTTTAGAAATTTATCCTAGATCACTGCTAAACTTAATTTAGTGATATCAGAGAAATTCCAGTTGAAGATCAGGTAACAGACACTACCAGTAGAAGTAACCAAATTTGAGCTGTTCAGGTCAGTCCTAAAGTGCCAGGGTCAAAGAAAAAAAAAACTTTGAGATTTTTTTTATCTGAACGCTGATGTTCTTTGAAAGGAATTAACAATCAGCCATATTATATGCAAACTAATTCACATAATTAGAAAGAGATGATTCTTCAAACTACATTTTTTTTTTTACTTCATCTTATTTTAGTATATTGGTTTTAAACCAGATTTTATAATTTTTTTTCTAACAAATCTGCTGTAAGTAATTATGAGTAAGTATTTTATAATCAGAGCTCACTGAAAACTGTAGACTTATCAGGAATTCCTGGTTATTTAAAGAAGAAGTGGCATGCTAGACACCATCTGAAGTTAGTGCTCAGCAAAGGGTTTATTTGAACAATGCAACTCCTCTTTGTGTCTTGGAATACCTCTGCAAAATATATTATTTTGCTTATGTTTGTTTTACAGATTTTTTTATTCTTTAAATATGATTAAGAGAAGGCAATTGTTTACATTCGGTCTTTGGGTTTGGAACCTTAAGTGCAATAATTCATCCGGACCTGATCAGATAAGTCATACACATTTCTCTTCCCTAGCTAGATTCAGAAACAGACAATTTCAGAAGTCTGACAGTGCTGCATAGAGATAGAATTCAGCTTTCTGAACTATTCAGCATTATAGCATTATGAATTTTCCCAGGGCCAAGTTTGTAGGCCAGTACAGACACTTCAGTATCTCATTTAGATAAAAAGGTAAGGTTTTGCTAAGTTCTAGTATTACATATTGAATATTGTCACATATTAAAAAAAAAAAAGTTCTTTTGAAGTAGCTGCAAAAGTCATCATCATTATATTTGCACCGAAAACTCTGAGTAGTTTTTGCAATATGTATTCTGCAAAAAGTATGTCTGGGGCTGTGTAGATGCATTTTTAAAATAGCTATTGTTTCCTATTATTTTATTATGATTGGAACCTAGAGAACCATGACCATTCTCAAGAACTCAGTGCTTTGTAAGAAGCTGACTGCTTACTTTTATTTGTGAGTTATGCAATATGTAGGGGAAAATTGGTCTATACAAGTCTAGAACACCTCATTAAATCTCTAACTGTGTAGAAAAAGTGGGCTGTTCTGAGGTGTGATTCAGTGATAAATACTGTAGAAATTTCTGGAGGAATGCAGTTCAGAAAGTGCATTCCCAGAGACGTGATTTTCAAAACTCTCTTTGCAAGTAATCAATCTGGATTTCAAGTGCTAATAAAAGAAACTGGAGAAAAGAAGTAAGAATGTCAATAAACATGAGCTCACATAGTATATGAGACCCAACTTTATTACTTCTTTTTTTTTAGCCACTGCCAATTGCAAAACAAGAGAAGAAATTTTGTACTTTAGAGGAAGCAACTACATTTTTAAGTGGGCTAATTTTTTGTTTGAAACCCATTTATTTTTTCAAAAGTAGACTTGCTATGAGAAAGCCTTTTTTATCAGGCCTTTCTTATCACCCTAATTGTTAAAAATGTTACACTGACTGCAACTATTATTAAATATTTATTCATATGCCTATTACCAGTGCTTACGGGCATCAATAAACTACCATCTAAAATTTTATTCAGTCAATAAATATAATTCTATATTTAATTAATTTTAAATATCTGTGTATAGTAGGTGCTGATTCTTTTGAAATTACCCTTATAACTCTCCTTCAATTTTTCAATATAAGTTTTTATTGAATAATGAAGTATTTTATTGAATAATTCAAGTATCTATGTCATATTTAATTAGCATCACTATGCGCTCCACTTTCTTAATGCTACGCATGAAATAACATTTCTGATTTACAAAGACACAGTAACCTAGACTATTTAATTAAAAAAAAAAAAAAAAAGTTTAACTCCAAATATGCTGCTGTCTCACCTAAGCACGCACCTCTTTTTTCCTCAAACTCCAGACATTTGGCAAGATACATAAACCTTATTTGACAAATTTTAGAGATGAAGCAGCATAAATGGTCTTCAACATATTCACGCACTTCTCCATATTCAACAATTTGAATATTCAAGGACCTCAAGGAGACCAGAGGTCACTGATAGTGACAAATGTCCATACTGACTTTTAAACGAACAGCTTGAGAGAGGAGCAAAACGAATACAACAACCAAGGAAGAAATAACCCAAACCTACTAGTAAGAAACAAAACTTGTTTCAAAGTTTGTAAAACTAGTCATACTACATAAAAGTCTTTCTTCTTTAGTTTTCCATTTTTGAGGGAAAGATGCTATCTTAACAAACTATTTGAGTCTGGACAAGAAATAGTATAAAAGGCTGTAATGTCACTTACTGGAGGAATTTAAAACTGGAAGTGCAATAAGCTTCAGAGTAACATTGAACTTTTTCTTAAGAATTACCCACTTGATGCAGAGATAGACAACAGGTT
>VZRE01010291.1:451193-570911 GCA_013396775.1 Cephalopterus ornatus | reverse complement strand
TCCTCATCTTTGGTGACTGTGTTCCCCCCGCCCCCGTGTCCGAAAAAGAATGGAGGTTTTCCTTACCCCTCCTTTTGCTATTGATGTATTTGTAGAAGCACTTCTTGTTATCCCTAACAGAAGTGGCTAGATTGAGTTCAAATCGTGCCTTTGTCTCTCTAATTTTCTTTCTACATGACCTGACTATATTCCTAAACTCTTCATGAGTAGCCAGCCCTTTTTTCCAGTCGGTAAGCTCTCTGTTTTCCCCTAATTTCCTTCAAAATCTCCCTGTTCAGCCAGGCTGGCCGTCTTCCCCACTGGCTCGCCTTTCAGCACACTGGGAGCAGCCTGCTCCTGTGCATTCAAGTCTGCCTTCTTGAAGCATGTCCATGCCTCCTGAAACCCGTTGTTTTCAAGGGCTGTTTCCCAAGGTACCCCCTGAACCAGTCTTCTGAGTAGGCTGAAAAGATAGATACTGCTTGACCCCAGAACAGTGCTCTCTGAAAACATTAGTGCTGGCCACAGTCAGAGAGACAAATAATTTCAAATAAATAGAACAGCATAAAACCCATGTTGCTGCTGCTGTGTACAGGACCATAGTTCACCTGTATCTTGACAGTTGTCTAGACTTTTCACCTCTAAAAAGATGTGGAAAAATCTAGGAGGAGGATAAAGGGGAAGAGTGGTCAGACTTATAAAACAACTTCTACTTGAGCTCAAAGAGACTGACTCTTCAGCCTGGAAGAATGGATAGGTATATGATAAAGATATACAGGCACATGCGAAATGGCAAGTTTTGCAGAAATAGGGAAATGACTACTCTTTACGAGAACAACAAGAAAACAGGTCATGTTATTAACAAATGAGAAGTACTTTTTTTCAGTAATTAAATGATAAAGCACCTTTGTGCGAAAGTGTTAGAAAAATCGGCAGATCCATGTGGAAGAAAGGTCTCAGGGAGTTCTTCAGCATTAAGTAATTCCTTTCTCAGGGAGCACAATTGCACAGATAGTTAGGAGGATAGTAATAGCATGTAACTGTTATTATATGGAAGTATATATGTTTTCCTTATTCTCTGCCTAAGTATCTACATTTGGATGTTGTCATAGGCAGAATCCCAGACTGGATGGACTTTCAGTCTGACGTAGTAAAACTGTTTCCCCAACTCCCTGAATCCTGGAAACCGGGAGTGAATCCTGTTTCTCCCTCGGTGCAACCTGTGGATCTATTTTCAAATACAGTTGAAATTAGTGTTAAAATTCTCAAAGATACTGACCTTCTGCAATAGATTTGTGTGATGCAGGCAAGTCCCTCATTGCTTGTGCCTCCAGTATCTCACACAGAGCTGGGTTCTGGTTTTTGTCCTGAGTAAAGCATCATCAAAAACCATGGATTGAACAGGCAGAAATTTTTAAATAAAATGTCACACAACAGTCAGGCTGCAACTGCCTCAGCCTTCTACCAACCACAGTAAAAATAATATAAATTTGCAAATAGCTCATGGTTGAAAACCAAGTGACAAAAATAGCCTACATATGGAAGTTGCTGACAGTTATTGAATATGGTTGCATAGTGTGGCACAGGAGAGACAGGCTGAGGTGGTCATGGGGAGCAGTATGCCTTCTGTCACCACACTGACCTTTGTATGCACAGCTACCCATGTCCACAGAGGCTGCCCAGAGCTCTCTGCTTGTGCCAGACACGTCACCTCCTTGCAGTGGGATCGCTGCTGGCTCCCCTACACCCAGTGATGTCCCACCTGCTGGGCTGAGCTGGCTCTGCATCTACTCTGTCACTGGCATGGAAATAAAAGTGTACAAGCCAGAAGTGATCAGCAGGACTAAATATTCCAGAAATAGCTCCTGGATGTTAAAGGACAATTATTCTAAGCACAGCAAGACCCTTCATGAAACTTGCTGGATGCTGATGGCTTCAGTGTGGCAAGCAGGGACAGCTGTGAGCACGCTTTGAAGTTCAGCTGACCTAGGCTTTGTGGCTACCTTTGTGGAAATTTTAGGATAAACCAAAATCTATGTGTATAAATCCAAGTGTAATCTCGAGGGAAGAGAATAATTTTTACTGAAATAGCTACAGGCCCAACTTCTTGCACCACAGGCTATTTTGTCTGCCAACACTCTCCACTAAGTGAAGAAATTGCAGCTGTTTCTGTGTCACTATGGCAAGCTCACAAAGGTGTGATGCTCCCTGACTGCGGAAGATGTAGATTAATGTGAATTGCTCCTTTCTAAGGAGTTTCACCTTGCACATGTTCGAATTACCCTAAAATTGGACAGAATAAGACTACAGCAATATATGAAATGGGCTGAAGGGGAAAACAGAGAAGGCCTGTGGAGGATAGAGTTGATTGAGGAGATCCACAAACATTTCATCAACTGTGCCTATGAATTCATTGCATTCCACTAATTTAAACAGATTTCATCTGCTTATAATAACTAAAAGGTTATTCTAGTATAGTAAAACCAAAGAAAATTTGTTTGGTTGTTGGAATGAGCCTCACCTTGGGAAAGTAGGGCATATGAGAAAGGTGCCTCCTCTCAGGATTCTGTGGTTTTAGGTATATTAAGTCTTCTGAAACTTTTTTCCTATGGTAAAAAAATACAATCTAATAAATTCTTTTAATGTTTTAAGGTAATGCAGATGATCTGGAAGAATATGGGAAACTAGAGGTAAAGTATGACTACAGCTTCCTTTTTTTCCTATTTTCAATACCTATCATTACCTCTCAGGCTGTTACTTCCTCTGAGTCAGGCAGAAGAAGAAAAAATACAGCTTGATGCCCTAAACCGCTTCTGCAAAGAGTACATGCAAAGTGAATGAGTTGGCAATGTGATAGTGCAGCTGCAAGATTACAGTACCTAGTCAGGAAATAAGGTTTTCTCTGAGCAATGTTTTGTTCTTAGGTTGTACATCCTGTATGTCGGTAGATTGTGGTTAGCACTTGTTCCTAGATGCTCTGTTGCTCTTCTACAAACAACAAGACTAAACTCTTCCTTGCTCTGTAATGGTGCAAAGTGTGTGCACCATTGAAGTCCACCAGCTGGGCAATAGGGAGTGTGTGGGGACTGTGGTGGCCCCTGTCACAATACAGATTTCAACTTTATGTGGTGATGATGGTCAGCTAGCCAGATGTGGCCATAGTAACCCGGAGTCGAGGGGTTGGGCTGTCCCTACATTAAGGGTGTAGGACGGCATTGAATAATGTTCCTAGTGGTACTGAGCTGTGTCTCATGCTGATTGAATAGTATGACTTACATCCTTGCATCCTCTGATCACCTGGTCAGGTGTTGCCAGTTATTAAGGAGCCAGAATTGGTTCATTCTGCTTTTCCTGTTGCATATTGAAGATGTAACTTTTTCCAAAAGTTAGGTGGCCTTTGGCACATGAAGATGTGTGCAACAGCTGTCCTTATGACCTCTTCCAGATTAGGCACTCACTGTTTGCAGCAATGGATGTAACAGCATGTGTTCAGAACATTTCATTGTTTGCTCAGGCCCAGTTCTGTGGCAGTTGGTAAGAAAACCGAGCAGAAAATGTTGTTTTGGAACAGTGGATTGAGAACACAGCTGTCTGGATCTGTGTTCCCATGTATTTCTAACAGGTGTAATTGTTCTTTAAAATTGTTTACATGAGTAAAAGCTTGGTTCCATGCGAGAAGGGAGCCCATAGGACCCCTTTTTGCACAAATTTCCTGGTTAGATGGAAGAAGTTAACCGTATTTGTTTGTTTATGTCAAAGGGTCTAAGAAGCTTGCAGTTTTCATGTGAACAGGCAATGCTCCCTGAGACCCCTTCATCTTCAGGTTTGTGTTTGATATTGTCCTTGCAGAGGCTTTCTCTCCAACAATTATTTGTGAATGGGATGGGGCAGAAATCAGCTGTTTCAGGGGATGCATATGTGTGAGACAGGCTCTATAAACTCCTTTACCTTTTTGTTCTATTAATGAATTCTTTTCTGCCTCACATTCTTCAGCTGACAATTGGGGATGCCACTGTTACTTAAATCATTCACGGTAGTGTTTGTTTTATCTTTTCTTGCTTGATGGTTGAACATTTCAGTGCCTCTAAACACCCAAGGTATTTGCTGAATACCCAAGTAAAATTTGTCATGCTCTCTGATGAATTTAAAACCTGCAATCAAAATGATCATGATGAGTATAGACTTCTTACATTTTAGCTAATTTTGCTATGTTTTAGTATACTGGTGAATGTAACTTTCTCTCAAGATTACCGTTAATTTTTGGTGGGTTTTTTTTTTAACCTGAAATCTTCTTCTTTTCCTCAGTTCATGCTCTGAGGCCAGCTGACATTAAAGCAGTCACTGCAATAGGAAGTTTTCAAAGAGTAAGTACAAGCGGGAAATATGCTGAACGTGACCCATTTCCTCCATTGTGATGATGAAGCGAGCTGATGTAGTTTGGGGTCCCAGTTAGGACATTCAGGACGTGAATCTTTCCATGAGCATCAAAGACTTCTGGCGAAAAAAATGACTGGAAATACCTGCTGTTCAGTGTTCCACTAGACCCTGAGTCTAAAAATAGCCAGCTGACTTTGTGCAGGAGGAAATGTGATCACAGTGCTCTTGCAGAGAACCATGATATTTGATTAGAGTGCTTGGATGTTCCTAACAAAGAGCGTAACAGATTGGATAACTGGAAGAAAAAGCTGGGAAAATTCAAGCTGGAACAAGTGCAAATTGTTGAGAAATGCAGTAGATTTTCCATCTCATTGAGCATTTTCTATAGAGACTGGTTTCCTATCTAGAAGGCAGAAGGTCTACAAGGATCACAAAGATTTGCTTCTGATGTATAGATCACTGGCTAAAGTTCTCCTGCTGTTCTAATCTAATCTGCCACCGGAACTGGGTGATCTTTACTTGTCTTAATAGTTGAAAACCAAATTAAAAGCATTTAACCACAATTCTCAGGCTTTGAGGAAGTGTAGAAGTGCCTCTGGAGCAAAAATTGATAGCCATTGCCAGAGCTGCAACTATGAAAAATAGGGGAGATTCTCCGTTATCACTAAACAACTTTCAGCTTTGTAATGGTATTCATCAAGACATCATACTTTTCTATTAGAAAATCAGCACTACTGGACTCCTTGTGAGTACCTCTTTCTTTTGAAGAAAATAATTGTTGTGAATGCAAAGCTGCTTCATCTCAATCAGATGTATGGCCCTTTAGAGCAAAGGCTAATGTCTTTGTTGCTAGTGGATAGTGCCATAGAAAATCATAAATAATCTTCTTTTCAGGAATGTCTGCTTTCCTAGAGCAAACATATGTCATTGTCTCCTCTTCAAACTCTCTGAAATCAGTGAAGTTCCTCTCTTGGTGTTAAGGGTTTTTCTTTTTTCAACAGACACTAGTTTGGCTGAGTGCCATCCATGTAAATTATCTAAATGACTTCAGGTCATGTCCCTTGTTGAAGAAGAGTAGAACTAGGTACAGAGAAATTTGGTTTAGAACAGCATTTCATTTGACGGCATTCGATTTCAACTATTTAAACTTTATTTGAACCCATATGTAAAAAAACCATTAATGGAAGCAGAAACTAAGAAAGGATTACAAGACTATGAAAATACACTGCAATAAGGAAGCTTTGGAAAATAATTTAAATCTGTGACTGATTACAGTGGAGAAGAATATGTAGAAAACAATATTATCTCTAACAGTAGTGGAATATGGTTGGGGAACAGCATATGTAGGTCTAGTTTACACTTCGTTGCTTAATGTTATTCTTATCGCTTGTTTGTTCACAGACACCAGGATCTGTTGAGGATTTACTCCAAAGGTAACAATAAACTGTTAGTATTCACATGTGTCATTATACTAATCTATACAGTATCACGGTGCAGGAATTAGGCACTGTAACTTTCCCTGTCCTTAGGTAACAGAAATTCTTTGTTACAGATATAGAACTACCTTGGGGTTACAATAACCTTGATTAAGAATCATTGTTACATGATTAATCCTAGGTAGTAAATATAATTCAGTAGTTAGAGACCAGATAGTAGGGATTTATCAAAGCAAAGAAAGAACCCAGGAGTCCTGGTACCCCGACTTCTGTTTGACTGATTCCCAGTGCTTCATGGACAAGCATTACCTCATTTTCTTCTTCCATGCCCCCTTAGCAGACCTAAATCAATGCATGAACACAATGCTAAACCTTGTAGTTGAAAGTCTGTGTAGCTCTTGAGTCACAGCATTCCAGATGAGCATTTAGCCATGCCCAGATAAACTTTTAAAAGGCTAATTTTTCTTATGATTGCATAAACATCTGTGTCCACTTGTATCTGGGTGTACACAGAGAGATCCCAACATCACTTTTACTTATGCATAAGCAGAAGTACTGCAACACGCAGAGCTTACAGGGACACAAAAAAATGAGATCTGTGTTCTTACTCAGCAGTAGCTGATGACATGACAGTTTTGGGGAAAGAAAGGCCCCATTCTTACTTTCAGCAGCTGCCATGAATACACGCTCAGAGACGTAGCATAACTAATAAGAAATTGTGGCTGTGCTGTAATAGAATTTTTCTTTGAGAAATGGAATAACAGGAACTTCCTGTTTTCTCTTCCCTTTCTATAGCACAGGAAAGAGCTTCCTTGAAGTAAGCGTGGAAACTTTAGCAGGTGCGTCTTGCTGTCACACTTAAAACTTTAGCAAATTGATTTAACAGCTCGCTGGCAGGAGCTCTAGGGCTCTGCTGGGCTGTAGAACAGATGCAGGACAAGCACACTGCAGGGGAGTAAGGGAACCTGAGGGATGATGTAGCTGGGGGACCTGAGTACGGTCAAGCCTGGGTTACCTACACTGGCTGCAGAGGGACTGTCTAGGTAGGCCAACAGCAGTGAAGAAGGCATGCCACAGGCTGCTGCAAGAGTCTTAAATGCCCAATTGGGATTTGGGGCTGCTATTACTACCCGTGATATGATCTCTGCACACGTGTGCTTGCTGCCCATGCTAACCCAGTGAAATCTTGTGTGGGTTTGCCTGTCAAGTGCTGCCATGCGTTTAGGATTTACATTGGGGCTGCCATAGATGCACCACATCTCTGAATTCATCATCTGTCAGCTGGTTCCAGCTGGCTCTGAAGGCAGCTTTTACTTGTTTGAAGGGCAATGCTAGTAAAACCTTCAGGTCCACTGAAATGCTGAGTAATGTATAGTCCCATGGTCCTCCCCTCCAAATCATCTTCCTACTGTCTTAACTCCTTGACATCGCTTCTATTTCCCTGTGAAAGGGGTTTAAAACCTGGCAACTCATCAGTTCTTCAGGAGGCTGTCTCTGGGTAGCCCTTTCCAGTAGCTTCATTTCTACAGCTGCCTGTATTTAAGACCACCTACACTACTTGAGACATGGGAATGGAGGTTTCTGCCCTGAGTCTGGAGGCAAACTCGGACATGAAGCCTTCACTTCCAAAGGTGAAGAGCAAAAGCAGGAAGAACAGCTGCAGAGGGCCTTGGACATACCTCTCATGTTTGCCAAAAGATAACCAGATTTTACATGTCTGACTGTTTTAGTTCTGTTGGGTTTACAATGAAACAGCAGAGTAGCAGTCCACTGGATGCAGAATTCACCTAACCTGTGTTGTGTCGTTCAGCTCTCATTAGCAGTTTTAATCCCACGGTCCTACACCTGTCCCCACTGCCTGACACAATGGGAGCAACGTCAGACAGTCAAGCCATGTAAGTCCGAGGGGCTTTTGGCTGGGCAATTTTACAGCTGATTTAGAGATTTACAGCTGGAAAGGTGGAGGATAGAAGCTTTTGATGCTGGAGCATTGACACAGAATATGATCAGTACCAGCAGAGGCTGTATGAACAGTCCAGGGATGGACCCTGCCACTTTCGCTCAGTTTCCACCTCTCAGAGTCAGGACGAACAAAGCCCAGTGTGTGTTTTGGGGTCTGGATCACCTGACTTAACGTCAGGTCTCCTCTTTACCACTGCAAAACAAATTTTTGGCTCAAATAGAATTAGAGATGTGCCTACCAAGCTGTGTCTGCTGTTTTCACCTAAGTGCACATGTCTAAAAGTGAGATACCTGAATATGAGCTAATCACCCCAGGCTCTCTGTGTAGCACAGATGTCTAATCTTAACACATTTAGGAGAGAAAAGATTAATCCAACCTGAAACCTTAAATGTCGTTTGATTTAATGGCAAAAAATCAGCCGAAGTTTTACTGATGCTTTCATAGTTTCTCTCTTCCTTTCTGCTTTTCAGAGACCTCCTGCATCAAGCTGAAGAAATAGTGAAGCTCATGAAAGAGAATCAGGTTTGTTTAAAGCACAGGACAATTCAGAAAGCGTGGTGTTGAAGCAGAAAAAGGCAGAACAGTGATTTAATGCTTCAAACAGCACTCAAAAATCTTTTCAAAACAGACAATGCTGTTTCTTGAGGTTAACAGACTTTGGTCTTTCTGTGCCTTTCAAGTAAAGAGTTTTGTTCTTGAAAGCATCCTACCTTGTTTACGTTTGTCAGAGTGGCTGAAAAACTTGGTAGGGAAGCCAATATGTTTATTTTCTATTGGCTAAGGATGTGAGTCCTCCGCTAGCTACACTCTGTAACTGTGCCAGTGTTTCTGAGAAGCCAACCTAAAATAATAATTCTTAGTATTTGTCTCTTCAGTTCTTTTTTGGTCTTTTAAGAACATATTTTTCAAAAAGGACAGTAAAGGCCTAGATATGCTTTGGCTGATGCTGGTGAGAGCTTGAATTATCACTCATGGCTGAGTGCTTTGTAAATCCCATCCTGGAGTTTTAAGCATTCATTTTTCTTTTATTCATAACCACAAGGCATGTTGTTTTGTAAAATGGTCTTGAAATAATAGGAAAATGTTATTGCCAAGGCAATTCTGCTGCTGCCTCTTCACTCTACGGGGAGCCCATCAGACTGTTTGTGTGTGGATTTGGCATACTTTTTTGTGGAACTGTGTGATTCTAACCAATGCTCTTCAAGACTGTTGAGAATTGACTAATAAACATAGCATAAGCAAGCAGGGCTCTAGCTCTCAGGTTTTAAATTCCAGTCTGTATCTCACTGATGTGATCCATTCTCAGCAGTTCAGGAACCTTAACCCTATTGATAAGCTGCAACAGTGATGGAAAGAAGCAACATCAAGCTTTGTGCTAAGCTGTTCATGCCCATCTTTTCAAATAGTCTCCACTGGCAACAGCAATTTCAGGCTCTATCCCGAGCTTTTTGTAGATATGCATTCAGCAGCATCTGATAATTGCAGCGCTTGCTGCCTAACCATCCATTTACTGTCTGCTCTAGGAAAAAGCTGGATGGATTGTCAAATGGAAGGGATTGAGATGGCCAGGGATGAGCCATGGACTACTGCTTGGTCTTGCTGATTTAAAGCTATAGCGAATCATGTGTGAGAAAGGAAAATAGCAAATAGATCTGCTATCATCCTATTCCTTTATTTTTTTTTCTCCCAGTTGATGGACTTCCAAAATGACTGGAAACTAATCACAGTGTTTTTTAGAGCTGAAAACCCATGTTCCTCCTGTGCCTCCACACAACTGGTAAGTGTTTAGTGGGGTGGTTTAGCAGTCAAGGCAGATGGTTAAGATACTTTCCCATACTCTGCTCTCTGCCACAGTGAACCACAGGAGTAGATAGGTCTGGGAAGTTGAAATGGTTCTATCCAGTGATGTAAGCTCCTGGCACACTGTGTTTTGTATTTGTATACATCTGTACTTAATTTGTCATCTCAAGTCTGAGATGCCTTAGTGGAACAACTGTTTTAGACCTTCAAGTATAAAGATACTTTTTTTTGCATCCCTGTCTTTTTATATATATATATATATATATGTCAAGTTGTCTATTTATGGGCAGTTAAATCAGTTCCATGTTATTGTTGGCTAAGGCTGAATTCTGACTATAGTGGTTCTTAATAACCCTTCGGTACACAGCTCAACACGCAGGGTTTGCGACTTATAGGCAATGGATAATTTTGTTTTTTCTACTAGTTTTGATGGCATTTCTCATCTCATTTACAGAAGAACTGCACGTTGGAAAACCTGGAAAAACTTAAAGCTGTCTTGGATTTCTTGTATAAGAAGGTAAGATGTGTTAATCAACCCGGAATAGCTGAATCCTTTGTGTGTTTTTCCAGTCTCCCTTACTAGACTAGGCCTGGTATCACTCTCAACACAGCTTAGAACACCAGTCTCATTGACTCCAACCCATTGGCCTTGTTTGTTTTCACTAAGTGTGTTACTCATGCTTTTAAAAAGCGGATGCATGCAAATAGAAAGAAGGGATGGGTAACTGCTCTATTTTGCAATACAAGTTGATGTACCACTCAATCTTTCTTTAAGTAATTTTTAAGTACTTAAATTTTTAATTTTTAATGTAATTTTAAAGTAATTTCCATGAAAAATTGAGTACATCTGTCTAGGCCTGAAAGACATACTTAACAGGACTGTTGGTGAAAATAACTGATATCTAATTACTGGATATGTGGAACACGAAGGCACTGTACAGGCTGCTAACTACATGGTGCTGACTTCTACAGACCAGGGAATACACACATTAAAATAAGTATAATGGGTCTTTTTTTCCTATTATGTGTTCATTTTAAGATCTCAGCCTTTCTAAACGTTTTCTATTTGGCTGAGACAAGAATTACCTGCTTATCTAGGATGGTTTCTGGGAAGTGTTCTGTGGTGTGTCTTGGTCTGCTAATGAGTAGTAGACTAGACAAGGATAGATCACTACTAAAGCAGACTATAAACTGTTTATCTGAATTATTTCAATAGTATTTTCAAATAATTTTGTTTTGCTGTATCGAAGGCCTACAGCATATTCTAAACCTGTTACAGTTTGACTGCCTCAGGCCACAAGCACTTGTTTTTCTCTGACTGACTTCAAATGCTGTGCATGGGTGAAGTTCCACCCACGTATTCTCTTCAGATTCTCTCCACTATTATTTCCAGAATCTGTTTATGTGCATTTGTAAAAGTGAAATATCATTATGTAAACGAAAAGCTACTTTCTGCTTGGGGGAGAGGTGAGGTGGGTTGCATGAGTGCTTGTGCTATTATACAGCATGTTTCATCCCCAGCTTTGCATTGGTATGTTGCCACATAAATGGTAGTTCCTAGTTCATTTGAGTTCAATTTAGTTGGCTGGTGGCCATTTTGGTTATGTAAAATTAATTGCTATCTCAGTCAAGAACTCATGGTCACAAGTACTTTATAAATGATGATCCGAAGACAGCAGGCACAGGAGCAGGATTCAGGGCAGACTTGGCAAAGATCATTGATTTTATGCAGGCAGAATCCCAGGCTTGGGAAGCTGTAGACATGATCTACTGTTATATGATATACTATTACCTGCTGATCTTTAATTGCAAAAATAGCATGATTAATATTTACTTTATTACTGCAGGTTCCCAAGGCCTTTGTAAATCTAGTGGATTCCACTGAGCTCACAACTGCTTCTCCTGCATGCCAAGATTACAGTAATGCCAGGTAACAGGTTTCTTTAAATTCTTGACACTGTCTCCTGCTAGTGTTCAACACATAGCTATGTATAAGTATTGATTTTATAACTGAGCTAGAGAGAACAGTTTTTCTGCCCTTAATACAAAAGCATGTAAAAGATTTTAAATCTTCACTTTGTTTCTGATAAACTCCCTCAGAAAGATTTTTTTTTTTCACTAGGAAGAGTAGGTGCTTTTAATCCCGTCAAGTTGGATAACGTATTTAAATAGTGGGTCAGAGTGAGGGGAAAAACAGAAAGCCTCGATGCTGTACAAGCTCTATTCACCAAGAGCTAAAGCACTGGTGTGTTATCAACAGTTTTAGCCACAAATCCAAAACATGGTATGGTCTGCTATGAAGAAAGTTAACTGCGTCCGAGCCAGACCCAGTACTGAGATTATGGTCATGAGGATGCACAGTCTAGCTACCCTAGCTAGTTTTTTATTTGGTACTATTTCTGTTCTACAACCCTCAAGTCAAAAACACTGTAGGCACTTCAGAAGTTTAAGTTCCTAGATATCGATGTTCACACAATGAGTAACTGATCTTACAGGACATTGTTAGGCTATTCGAAAGCTGCTCCTTGAGCTTAGGATATGGTAGGACGAATAACATCCAACTTGTCAGTTCCTTATGATAACTGCATCCATCTCTCTCCCTTTCTCAGTACTTTGTAACAAGTGTGTGAGTAGTTTGTCCTGATTTAGTATGGAGTAGGAGTGTGCACATGGGCTGTTATGGTGGAGTAGTTTACAGCTGATGAGATTACACTCCATCTTACTCCACAGTAATTTTTTTTCCTGTGCTCATGGCATAAGACAGCATATGTACAAATATAGTCATCCTGAAGTGTTTCACAAGCTTTGCATGTGTCCAATCTCAGAGACGTTCTGGTGGAATGGGGGAAGAGGTCTGGCTGCTACGTAACCATGTACTTAACAACAAGTACAAGCAGAGGAGAAGTTTTGCTTGTCAAAAGTGACTGCATGGAACACTCTACTTATTTCTCCTGCACAGGCATTAAAGGGAAAAATGTGAGAAACGTGGAAAAGATGGATACAAGGATGGATACAAGGCCTTGCCATGTATTGAAGGTCTTAAAAATAAAATAAAATAGATCTGTTTTTTTCTGATGAGAAATTTTTATATTTCCTTTTTTTATTTAAGGCAATTTGCTTTCTCATTGTTAGCATGCTGTGTTCATAGCTATGTTTATCTGGTTGAACAGTTCCACCAGTTTACAAGTCTTGTACTTTATTATTTGGTAAACTTAGCCTCAGGTATGGAACTTCTTCCGGATAAAGGCCTCAGCATTTGGCCACTAAGTCCTCATTTTGAATGGTGCTTTGAGAGAAAAGCATAAGCCCATACAAAAACATGAAATTTCAGCAGTCTAAGAGAATAACAGTGGTTGACACTCCCAGTCCCATGTCAGTACTGAACTTTATAGGCATTGAAGTTTGGGACATAATAATGATTCAAAGTTCCTTCCGTTATTAGTTTCTTACTAACCAGAAGTGTCTTCGCTAAAAGTAATGCATGAACACTGTTTTTAGTTGTGTAACTCTCTTCATGTATTTTATGAGGTTCTTCTGTTAGGCTTGGGTAAGGTTCTGGTCCTGAGTTGGTAATTCTTTCACTCGCAGGTAGTGATAACAGCACTTTAACAGAAAAATCTCATTTTATGGGTTTAGCTAGAGTTCTATGAAAAAAACAGAGTCTGATCCTGAAACGTACTTACTGCTTATATTTGCAAACCCTACAAAAATTTCTCAGATCCCTGTCCATTCAGGAATTTTCAACTGCTTATATCTTTGCTGGAACCTGGCTAATCTTACCTGTATCTTCAGTATCTTATGTTATTCCTGCCTACAGCCTCGGGAGCTCTAAGAGTTCTCCAACTAGCTGCAAAAATATGCAGTATGCACATCTCACCTTGCAGGTCAGGAATCTGACTGAGATTGATTAGCTGCCCAACAGTGCATAAATCCTTTAGCATATACAACCTTTTGCAACATAGAGTTTCCATCCACATTTCAAGATGGAAAATATTAAAGAAACTTGATGCCAAATATTAAGGAAAAGTTCCAGTGGGAGTATTTTGATTTTTTTTTTCCAATTTTACTGTGTGACTATAGAGAGGGAAGTGTTTGAAAACTAATGTAGCTGCTATTTTAAGTTTGAGCATGCTGCTAGCTTGTAAGACCATGTGCTAATCCAAGTCTGGCATACTTGTCAGCGGACTAGGCTTCCAAATCAAGAAGCGATTCAAAATTTGATTCCAAATCAAAGCAAGTCTCTGGACGTAGAAATATATATCATTCTGTGTTTATATCAAGAAATCAATGTGTTCCATGTAGCTTTCTCTACATATGCAACAATTTAGTCTTCAATGTGTGCGTTGTCAGTGGTTTAAAAGAGTTCATGTTATCTGTCTTGTTTATCAAAAGTTCATAATATCTTTAATGTTTTTCATTCTTTTCTGCAGCAATCCAGACAAGAACCAGTGCAATTGTGTTGGTGAACGCTTCACATTAGATGATAACATACTGAGGTGGTCCTATCAGGTATGGCATCTTCTGTGTTGTTTGGCTCTCATATTGCTAGACACATCTATTCGTTTTCTGGATTGGACTAAGATTAAGGGAGGAATAGCAGGGAGGAAGTTGAGCAGCAGCCTTTTTACCACATATCCGTGACAATCCTGATCCCTTTTCTTACATCAGGAATATTGATGACAAGTTCTCTCTATACCTGTGTGATTTTAGTATCTCTTAAAGTTTTAAATGGCTATTATAGCTTTTGGCAACCTATGATTTGTGATATCCCATCAGAGAAATGATCCATCTTGTCCAGTAACCTGTCCCATGATTTAGAAGAGGCAAACTTTCTGTTAAGACAAAGACGGTTCTGCTGGAGTTCCTTTTAAACATGTCAGGGAGGTAATAAATGTGACATTTCATTGCCTTGCTAAGCTTGTTGCCCTTTCAAAGAAAATTATGGTAAACCAATGTATCTTTCTCACTGCTACAGGGATTTCCTAGTTGTTGTATAAGTAGATTTCATTAAATTACTGTCTTTGTTCTCGATTACACTATTTTATTTTTGTAGTTTATTAGAGATGGGGATAATTTCAATTTACTTTAAGCCCTGATACTTGCACATACATTAAAATCTATCTGATAGTACTCATCTGATTAAAGGGTTGTATACTTAGGATGCTTGGGAAAAACTACTGGAATCTGAGAGGTTTGATCAGAGGGATGACTTCACTGTTGTTCTTCAGCCTTCTCTCCAAGAAAGAAATCTGCTGCTCAGACTGGTGAGTAAACTCAAGTTGTCCCTTTCTTTCTGCTTTGTGTCTGCTGAGACTGAGTGCAATATTTAGCTGATTTTCCTGTCTACCCTGTGCGTAATGCTAGAAGACAAGGGTAGTCAGGCACAGGAAGAACACACATCAGGATCAGATACAGAGGTCCTGAGAGTGAAACTTGTTTCAAACAGCTCCAGCCAGAGATTCTGTGTTTTTTGAATGTTATGTTCCTGGAGAAATCAAGTTATGGGCCTCTGTAGCCTAGATCACAAGTGTCTGGAAATCGTCAGTGCTGCTAATCACTGATCATGCTCATGTGTTTGGCAACAAAGGCAAAAAGTGGGTAGCATGAACTATTTAACAGGGTTAGAGGGACAAAAGATAAAGGTGTTTGTAAGCTGCATTAGAAGGTACCATTATTTCCCTGCAGTGAGATTAATGCAGTTTGGGAACTTGGGAATTGATTTTTTTCTGATGTAACCAATGGGGAATGAATACTGCTAGTGTTGCCTGGGATGTCAGGCGTGATTTTGTCATGAGTGATCTTTAAAGGGAAGTTCAAAGGTCAAGGCTGTCTAAGGATCTGGCAATGAAGAGGGAAAATATTACTTTCTAGATAACAGTTCACTTAGAGTGAGCTATCAAAATCCAACACATTAGGTGGTTATTTGTAAAACAGGTTAATGGTGAGTCATGGTCTGGTTTCTGAGCATCATAATAGCTCCTTGAATTTGAGGTAATTCCATTGCTCCCCTCAGCTCAGTAACAGAACAAAGTGAACTGGAAGAAGAAATTTGTCCTCCAGGAAGGCTACAGTCTGCTATGTTGCAAACATATGTCTTCTTGCTGCTGGGTCATCTTTCACCAGGCTTGTTTTGTTGATGGCTGATCCGTATGCAAAAGGCAGACTTCTAACTTCCATGGCATTATTTTTTCGCTTAGTAAATTGCTCTGTTATTTCTTTACATGACATTGTGTGTCATAGGAGGATTCTTTATTTCTTCTGATTTGTGATAGGGCTGCAAGCCACCGTGTGTAACCCTCCAAACTCTTCCAACAGTTATGTTTAATTTAAAATTGAGCACGTTCTCTTAAGGCAAATTCTGCATATTTGCACTCTTTAAAATGGCTGTTTTAGCTAGAAGAAGTGTTGCTTATTCCAAATCATTCAAGTGATCACATCTGTATGTCTTTCTGCTCTACTGTGTGTCACTATTGTGATCATTCTGTGTTGTTCCTCTGGTCTTCTTGTCCTGATGATGTGCAACAATCATTCACAAAAATGACATCTTTCTGTCTTGACACACCAGTAGTAACTGAGATAATAAGTGGCTTAAAGAGAATACAACAGATTGATTTCCTTGTGAATATGAATATTATTTTGTAGATTGAAAACTTTTGTGCCTGAATATTTTATCTTTCCATACTCTTAATTCTTTTCTCATGCTCAAAATACTTTCTCTTTCAGAGAAAGGACAGTTTGACTACTACATCAGAGATACAAGTGAAAACTCTGGAAGACTATATTTTCATGGCTGTGGGCCTCTGGAACAACATGGTAAGCAGTAACACAGACACTATTTCTTACTGGACTTAGTATGGATGCCTGGTACCAACTCCACACCAAGCCAGGCTTTGAGTAGCAGGGAGGCAGGGGAAGGAAGAATATAAGATTTATCCCATGACTTCTATCCTCAGCTGTGCACTCCCAAGACTAATCTCACCCTGTTCAGTGGCTGCTACTTACTACCAAGAACTTTTTAGAAAGGTTTTCAAAGTAGCCCTTTGGGAAGACTCATGGAGTAAATGAGCTGTAACAGACCCTTCTTTTTCTAGTCTTATCTCTGTGACAGCACAGCACAGGACAACTGAGGCTTGTCCTACCCTGGGATTACAGCAATTATATTTCTGTCTACTCTGTCCTCTCTCTATCCTATACCCCCTGGCACCCTTTACTAATGAGTCTCATACCACTGTCTTCTCCTTAGCCATCATCTTTCTGCTGATGATGCTCATAGTAAAAGGGTGATAGACAACCTTGAGGAGCAATTTTTACTTCCTCGGGGGTTGGATGTCCTGTCCAGCTGAGGAAAGCCAACAAATGGTGCCTTCTCTAGGTGGAAGAGGTTGTCTGAAAGAGACATGGACTTTCTGACCCACTCAACCAATGCAATGACCAGTTCTATAGGAGGCTGTTTCCCACTGCAGACTTGAGCTGCTGACACACAGCATTTCTGTGTGTGACTGAGTGGATGCATGTACAGCTAGAGGTGCTTCATTTTAAAATTAATGGTAGGGGCAAGTGAAGGAATGAGCATTGCTTTTCAATGTGATTGAGACAAAAAGGCAGACATGTGGATTTGAACTCAGCAGACCAAAGGAAGATATTACTGCTTAATGTATATTATGTTTGCATATGCCCTGATATCAGTTGTTTTGGATAAGATGTTGATTTTACTATTCCTTCTTCAAAACATTCAACATTTTCTACTTTTTTTTTCTAATAAATTTAAAGCACATCTCTTTTTTATTAAAAAGAATCTATAATGGTCAATTAAGCTTGATTAAATATAAAAGACCTTTTGCTTGTTTTGCAGTCCACATGTAATAAGATTTTATTCTGAGAGCACCTGCTATTCCTGTGCCTGTCTAAATTATCCTAAGCATGAAGGAAAAAGACTGTACTGCAACTGCCTTTTAGTAAACCACATTTAAGAATAAATTAATGCAGTTTGGCAATTTCTTGTTTCCTTTTATGCTAATTTTAGCAGTAGTAATGCTGTTGTAGCCCTGATCAATTGAAGACTCAGGATTGGCAGGAAGAGGCTTCTATTCAACCAGATGAAATATCTAGAAAAATGGTACCATCACTTTAATAAAAAAATCTTATCTTTTCTTTGAAGTTAATATGACTTTAGTTAGCTAGTAGGAGACCTTGGAACAGCCAGGCTGGCTCCAGTTACCTCCTTCGCTGTTACCTTTTGATAATGTCAAAGTTCTTACCTCAGTTCTTGTATCGTAAAATAGATTCACAGTAGATGCACATTGGCAACTTTATTGCTGTTCTGCCTTAGTCCCACTAAGCAATTAGTGTCACTAGTTGAATGAGCAAAGCAAACGCTGAAGGTGAGATTCCTGAACTGTCAGTTAAACATTTTCTCTGTTTCTGGCAGTTCTCTGTAAAGAAACTGAGTGAGTTACTTTCCCTGCCTATGTCTGTCTGCATCAGCGTTGGAGATATTTATCTGGATCACACAATTATAGTCACCCGAACATGACCTATAGGACACTAGAAAGCAATGGCATATCCTCAGATACTAACCATTGTAAATACTGAAGCTAGTTGGGAGCAATCCACTCTAAGTATGAACGTTCAGTTTGCTGTGAAAAGTGGTCCTTTACACCTGCTTATCATGGTTTTTCCATCAGCAAATTTTTGAAATTGAAATGCTGAATTTATTTTCAGCGAGACCAGAAGTAGTGATTCTGACTGGAAAGGAACCACAGTGCCACCAGTTTGCTAGCCCATTTTGTGCCTCTCTAGAAGGAATTGTTTGAGGCCAGTTGAACCAAATGTGTTGAATTCTAAGATCCATCTAACTGTGGCAATAGATCAGCCTAAACTAAAAAGTTTTCCAGGGCTTATCAGTGGTAAGCTGACCTCCAACTTTAAGTCATGTCCTTTTCTGTTACCAGACTCTGCAAGCAGCAGAGTTCATGTGCTTCTGATGGGCTTTGCTTTCATTGTTTTCCAAGTCTAGACTATAGCATATTTTTTTTCTATTTCTCCTTATGGCCTCTTTCTGTCCAACTTTTAGATTTCAATTCATGCAGAATCCAATACTAGGCATCTTGAATATTCTTTATAAGGAGTTGTGAAAGTATCATCCCCATCTGAAACAAGTGTGTTAGCTCCTCCAAATCCAGGCTCTGTAGAAGGGGAGACGGCCAGGATTTAGCTTCTGAAGTTCAATGACTTGTGCAGACATAATCAGTCAGCTCAGTCTTGATTTCTCTTTTCTGCACTCTCAAATTCTTACACTGAGATTGCAACAAATTCTTTCTGTCCTTTCAAGTGACATTTTTTTATTTGCAGCTTCTGCCAGCAGAAGAGCCTTCCTCTTTCCCTCTGCTTCATTTTTCTGTCTCTAAATCTTTTCTGCACAGACTTCATTTGTCCTCCTGTGCTCTGTCTTTGAGCAAGCCATTCTTTGGCATGTTACTCGATTCTTGTCACTTTAATTACTAGGAGCATTTTGTGGAAAGAGCAGAGATGAAAAACCATAAGCAAAATGAAGTGGTGCTTTTAAGGATGGTTGCATTAGGGCCACTAACCCAGACTCAGGTAGTGAGCCTGCTGTGGAACCACCAGAACCAGAGCACAGTCATAAGGGAGACAAATACCAAATTTGCTTTATTTCAGAGTTTCTCTTCAGTGTGAGGTGATTCTTCTAGTGAGGAGACAGCCTAGGTGATCTGGAGGAAGAGCAAAATGGGGCAAAACCACATCTTGCCACAGGTGTGAAGGAAGACAATAGGAATGGCAGCATTCCCCTCAACTCATTTTCCCATCTGTTTTCCTGACTCCTCTTTGATTTAATGGAATTTTCATAGTGCAGCTGTCAATCATCAGAAAGGGATGTCTGTAAGTTGATTTCTTGTTTGTCTGTGATAGTATTCTGCTGTGACGTAAAGGCAGATAGGAAAGATGCTTTCAGCATAAAAAGCATTGGCAGGTGTTCTCACCTGATAAAGGTGACTCCAGTTCTACTGGAAAGTCCAGCTAACAGTTTATGCTGACTTCTTTGAAAACTAAAGAAAAAACAAGCCATAATCAGTCGTGGGAACTGATAAGAAGTCAAGATCATGACTTGTGAAGCAGGAAAGACAGCAGAATGAGACTCCTCCTGTTCTCTGCCAGGCTGCCTTTACCTGTATCAGCCTCTTTCCTGGAATAAATATCTGCTTATTGGCCAAAGGGCAAAACCTTGAAACTCTAGTGGCAATTGACCATAGGGCTGCTATTCAGCCTGTCTGAGAAGAAGCTGAGCTAGCAGGGGCTAAGGGCTTGTCCTAGGCAGGGCTGGATATTTTACCAAAAGAGTTTGAGCTCTCCAGGAGCAGTGCAATTCATATGCTAAGCACACGAGAGAACAGTCAGCTAAATGACATTGGGCAGCCCCGAAAAGCTGAGAGAGGTTGGCTGTTCGCTTGGACAGCTTTGATGTTTACCATAGAGAGGCTGATTGATTAATTTTGGTAAATGCCTACAATTTTACCTCTGGATGTATATCTGGGACAAAGCTCCTTTCATGTGTGATAGGAGCTTCTTGTCTTTTGCCATTCTCTTGTGTAACAAAAAAACTGAAACAATCCCATCCTGCAAGAGAGAAAATGAAACCAGGCAAGGACCTGAATGGGAGGGGAACAGCACAAAGAGGCTGCCTCTGCCTCCCTTCTGTGTTCAGGGGTTTACACTGACTTAGAACCTGCTGCAGTACCAGAGCAGACCGGCACACCAACCGGCCTGCATGACAGATGTGCTGGAATCCAGGGGTGGTTTTGTCTGGCCACAGTACAGACTTGTCACCCCATTTCCCAGCCAGGACCTTGCAGCTGTTCTACACGGGAGCTGTTGGTCTTTGCTGGAAGAACAGTGTGTCTGAGCCATGTGGAACTTACTGCCTTCTGGAGAAATTTGTTCTGGTCACCCAAGTCCCAACAACATACAAGTATCTAGTACTTGTTTGAAATTGATTTCCAGCCAAGAAGTACCCCATTGACCTGTGTTCTGTGGGATGATTCTGTGCTGGAACTATATATTTTCTTTCAGGAATGTAATTAAATAGCTTTTATTCCTCTTATTACACTATAGCATATCTCTCTCTCTCTCTCTCTCTCTCTCTCACACACACACACACACATACACACACACACAGAGTAAAGCACAGACTCTAACGCTTCTCTAGAAGAATATAAACTCTGATTTTTCTCATTATTTTCACTGATGGAACAACCCAAATAGAATATAACATTCCTGCCCAGAGTGTATCGGTAACATCAAGCTGCTACTGTTGTATTTTCCAGTCCTTTCCATCCTGTTTATTATGTAGTCTGCTGCTTCTGGCAGCTGCTGTGGTGCCAAACTGAGCAGACATACACTGAGGGATCTAAACCCTCAGCCAATTCCTCTGTGTGTGATTGCAATTTAATTAGCACCCAGCAAGCTGCTTGAACAGGTGAAGTGATTCTTTGTGGTATTTGCCCCTTTGTGCTGTCAGTATTGAGTTTTGAATCATTCCATAATTTTTCATTACGATAATCCCTTTTCCATCTTGTTACAAGAAGGCCAACAATTGTAAATGCTGTTAAGCCTCTATGTGGAGCTGGAGTGCATCTTTTGATGTTTCCTAATATGTATGAAAATGTAGATCATGAAACAGCTCTGGAAGGTAGGATAAATGAGCAACACTTACAGGGTCAGCATTCCCAAAAGCGGAGTTAATGTGTGGATGGCAGTTTTAATGACGATGGGAGGACACTCTGCACATGTGAGATGCCTTGTTTTCAGCTCCTTGCTTTTGTAGGTATACACGTGATATGTTATGCATAGATAAATGTTTATCATAAGCAAAAGAAATTTTTTAATATATAATATATATGTTTAAATATATATATATGAGCCTGATGGAAGACTCCAGGCATTAGAGCCTTTTTATTGCTGCTTCTCTTCCTTCCCTCCCACACACAGCATGTGTATAATTCCCCTGTTCTCTTCCTTTCCAGATGCAGCCAGTTGGACAGAAGCAGCCTTATGGTATCACAAAAATTGTTCAGGTCCAATGTCCATCTCAGGTAAAAGGGCTTCCTTATTATTTTGAGATTTTTTTCACTCTGCAGAATTTCCAAGTTTCCAAATACTATTGTTGTTTCCTGGAGTTCTTAGGAACGTGCATGTGCCCAAGATATTGTGCTGTTAAAAACTGAGTGTTCTTAAAGTTCATTGACACAGACTCTTTATTTTATACAGATAAAACTGAAAACAAGAACTTTTGAAAAAATTCAGTTAGGCCATCTGTGTCAGATTTTTTAAATTCAAAATATATCTAGCTAATCTGAATTTATTAATTGCAGGTATGAGGTGCATTATCTATATTAAAATGTGTGTCGACAATAAGATTGAATCCATGTATTTTATATAAGCTAGATTTTCTGTGATTTGACTCTGCTGCCAGGTTTACCTATTCTAGCTCCTGGAGCTCTCAATAGTCCAGTTAGATCTTCAGGATCTGAGCATCTCAGGTTCAAAGAACAGGTTCTTAAATGTTTTTGCATTTCAGCTCTGACTTTAATAATTTGATAATGATAAAGTACTACTGGCATCCAAAAGCTTCTAAACAGCAATTAAAACATCAAAGAAATTGAATTATGTGTTTTGTTTGATATTAGGTTTAAGGCAAGAGGTGGTGCTATGCCTAGAGCATACCTAGGGCAAGGCTTCCGACCAGGGCTTAACTTTCAGGTCTAACCTGGTTTACCTCACAAATGCAATGTTCATTCAAAAATTAATATGGTAAAGATTATTTTTTTTCTCTTTGAAAATGTAGCCAGAATACTTTAACATCACCTGACTCTGTTTCCACTAGTGTTGGTAAACACACTCTCTTCACTCTGCAGGAAAATCCGTATTTGTTTACATACAGAAATAGTAACTATTCATCTTCCCTGAAAACATCAAACACCAAAGAAACATCTCAGGTACAGTAGAACTGTTTGCATCAGATGGTCTCAGTGTATTCCAGGGAATGGGGCAGGTGGGTGGGAGCGTGTTGTAGCCTAAATAAACAGTTCTACCTTGGAAAACTGAATACAAAGTTCCAGCTCTTTGTTTCCATGCTTGACTAAATAGTCAGATGCTTAATAGCACATTTTCTCCTTGGTGGGTTTTATAGAGTAGGTTTTAGTAGATTTAAAGTAGAGGTGTTCACCCACCCTAAAGTAAGTCTTGCCTTCACTGTTAAGAACCTATGTTAAACATCTGGATAATAATGTTATTTTCCCCGGGATAAGAAGATAGTGGAAATGGGGCTGTTTAGTCCTACCATGGAGGACTAGATCAGATCAGATCTGACCACTCTGTGGGTCTGATTTCATCTCATTTACACCAAAGTAAAACTGAAGACTAATGGATTTTTCTTTTGTTGTTTTTTTTCCCATGAGATAGTTTCAGATTAGATGTGTGGAGAAAAACAGCCATGATTGTATTTTTTAAGTCATAGTACTCTGATTCTGAGCAGAACTTGGTGTTCCCAAGCAGCTACAGAGTGAGGTGATAATGTTCATTTTAATGCCTCAGAACATGGTGTCTAGACCATATCTACACTCAAAATGGCCTGCTCATCACTGGAATTGTAATAAATACTTCTCCCATTTTAACATAATGCTATCTGTTCTGTTAGTTGCTTGGGATATATAGACCTCACCACGGGCAATGGTACCTACCACTCTGATTTTTGGAGGTAGCTGTAGTGTAGGAGGTGTTAAGGAGGCAAGAAGCAACACCCTTATGTTTGTGGCCATTTGGTTAGATGTAGTTAAAAAAAAATTAAAACCCCAAACCAGAACAATAGGACAAGACACACAAGTATCTTTTCCTTAGGCAAGTTAGCCTGCGTAAGGAGTTCTGCTGGGAGATTTGGAGCAAAACCATATCTTTGGGTCTTATGTGATGGTTTCATCTGGTATGCTGATGGTCAGCCTTCACTAACAGTAGACCTTGGGGGTGTTCCTAGGCTGCAACCTGAGAGCCAGGAGGACAAATCCCTGGCTGCACATAAAGGGCTGCATACGGAGAAGGCAGGCTCATGACCTGCTGGCAAAGGTACGGTTTTGTGCTGGGATATTCAAACACTTTCTTGCAACAAGATGTTCAGAGTATGGGCACGCAAAATGTTGCATAGCTGAGCACAGTGTGGCACAGAATTTGAAACAACTGGCTGTGCTGTGCTGGTAAGGCCATGTGAGTTCTGAGCAGGCTGAGCTTGTGTCTGCCTTCAAAAAGCATAGACTGAGGACGGGATGAGCTGGGTAGTTGTATAAGAAGTATGTGGGGATTTCATTAATCTAATGTTCTGATACATAAATGGTTTATCATGACCGGAGTATAATGAGACTGATGTGAAATCTTGCCCTGTCTGTCTTCGCAGGAGAGAAGTTATGGAACAAATATTCCCTGTACTGACCGGGACCCCTCTGATACTGTTCCAGTTTCAGGTAAAGTCCTATGCGTTTTTATCATAGAGCTACTTCATTTGATGATAGAGGGACCACAGGAACCGGGTTCCTGTCCAGTCAGGAGAGGTACTCTTTTCCTTGGAGTAGTGCTCTCTGTTGACTGTGGCTTTTAAAATCCTTTTCGGAACTTTATCAGTAGTTGTATAGCAAGATGCAAGTTCTCCCTCAAGGATGGTGAAAGCTTATGCAACTACACCTTCCATGTACAAACAAAGAAGTCACAGTGGAAAAGACAGGAGGCAGTCAAGTCCTTCATTTGCAGGGTGGCAAAACTGTAGGGGCCCTTGTTAGTGCACTCTGAGGTGCAAAAAGCCACATGGAGTTCTATCCTTGAGTCAGTTTTGTCTTACCTCAGAAGCTGTAATGGTCCCCAACTATCCGTTCTGTGCTGGGACAAGAGCTGTACCTGCTTTTCAGACATTTTCACCAGCTAAAAGGAACCTGAATAACAAAGGATGCAGGACCGAAACTTTCTGTCTCCTATGGCCTAGTTGTGGTACCAAGAATCATTTCTGGTTTGATGCCCATCAGTGTCTGTCATTCTGAGCTAATGCTGTCATTAATGTTGAAAATACTGTCTTTGCAATGCTTTATTATGCTTATCCTGAGGAAAACTTCTGATAACCATCACAATTTGAAGTTTTCTTTCTTTCCTCTTTCCCTTACACCACCTTTTTTTATTTGTTAGTTCATAACTTGAAACCAGCAGATATCCAGGTGATTGCTGCAGTGGGAGATTCACTCACAGTAAGTAAAGATCACTGGATAACCATCAATAAAACTAGTAATGAAAAACATTTCTGAATTTTTAACACAGGAAACAGAATACATTCTGTTACACTATATTGAGCCAAACACATTTTTCACATCATCTTTTCCATGCTCCACCTTGGCTGGCTGATTGGTAGTCAGATTATGAGTCTAATCTGAGTGCGCAGTTCCCACTTAAAGTCCACAAGAGTGCCACACAAGGAAGAGATGCAAGATTAGACTGTGTAGTGGCAAAGCCAGCCTGCTAGAGTGGACTTAAAATGATTGCTCTCATTTATTGATTCTAGGCAGCTCCCAAGTTATTTGGTTATTGGCCTTGAAATCTGTTAGTAAGCAGCATGAATAGAAAGAAAAAGTTCTTCAGCTACTTGTGTATATTTGTGTATCTATAAGAAATGATAAATATTTATGTGATAATACCAAAGCCTGTAAAGCCAAAGTAATTATTATTAACTAAATATTCGAGTAAAATTGCATTAAAACATCAGGTGTGTCAAGTGTCACTTACCTTGAGATATTTTTTTAAGATTATTCCTGGAATTATGTAAACTTTTTACCCCTAAACTGGATGTGATTCTCCAATTAATGATGACTGCTTCTCTGCTCGTATTATAATTCTTGTTTCTTATGTGTTCTATGCTAATTATTAAATGTTTGTAGTCTTCTTCCTTGGAGAAACTGGGAGAGGGAAGATGTAAAATCACTGTACCACTTTTTATTGTGAGGAACATTTAGTAAATTATTCATTCAGAACCATCGCTATCTTATTTTTTCCTTATCCAAGTTTAGAATTATATGAATATTTTGAACATTCTCTATCAATTTTTCCCCACTTGATCTAATCACGAAGTTGATAGAAGAGGGTAATTCACTGAAATAGAGTGAATCAAATACCCTCACCCTCGATCCTCTTGAAAACAAGGATCTGTTCTATTTTGGGAGGATGACATAGCTTGCTTGGTTAATATGCTTTTTAATTCTTTTCACTACGATCAGTCAGAGAACTAGCAAAGTTTATTTTCTGAAGGTGAACTCCTCTTCTGCTTCCAGGCAGCTAACGGGGCAGCATCCAAACCCCATGATGTTCTGAATGTCCTGGTTCAGTACCGAGGTCTTTCTTGGAGGTGAGTCACAGGAATTTCCCCGCAGTGAGCGGGAATCCATTTTCTTATGGTTTAATTTGTATAGTTGGTTTTTGTACCAGATGGAGGCTTGCAGAGAATGAATTTGACTTCACATTTTGGGTGAAGGCACATGGCTGTGCTATTACTCATGATAAATAAAATATTCAAACTAGTGGCTATCTAGAGTACAATATAGCATGGCTGGAGTAGATCTGGGATCTTTGTTACGATGGTCTTTTCTCCTCTCAGGGTTGTAGCTACTGCAAAGGGGACTTTAGACCCCAGTGCCATTGCACCGCTTGCACATTCTGTGTTTCTGTCCCTGCTCTTTCTATATCCTGTCTGCTCTTGCCCCGTGTGGCCCACGGGGCACCCATTTGTGTCATTGAAAATTAGTGCTCTAGAAAAAGCCACATGGGATCTTTTTTTGCTGCTGCTGCTTTGTACACCTTGACCCTTTCCCAGTATTGCTTACATTATGTGGGACAGTTTACTTATGAGTCAATACTTTTACTTTTGTGAGTCAAAGACTTTTACATATGCAGCGTGTTGTCAGACATTGTTAAAAATACACTGAAGAAAGGCAATCACATTCATTTGTAATTCTACAACTGTAAGATTTAACACCAAACCTGTCAGGCTGTTTTCTGTTCAGCATTTCTTACTAGCCTAAACCACTGCAGCTCTACAAGTTTAAACAGGTTCATAGGATCACAGCATGGCCTGGGTTGGAAGGGACTTTAAAGATCATCTTGTTCCAAACCCCGTGACATGGGCAGAGACAGTTTTCACTAGACCAGATTGCTCAGAGCCCCATCCAACCTGGCCTTAAACACTTCCAGGGATTGTTCTAGTGCGCTTCAAAATATTCTATTTCAGATTAAAGGGATACTATAGAGATGTTCTAAGTCAAACATTGGATATTTTGATCTTTAATAATAATCTACTGAAATTTCTGGGGAAAAATGTATAGTAGTATATTCTATTCTACAGCATGAAGGAGAGTAAAGAGCACAAAGACCTAATGGTGAATTTTAGCAGTCTAGTAGTTTTCTTCCAGTTGAGTCAAATGGGGGCAAAGGGAGGCAAAGATATTGATTATACTTATCACTCTGAAATAGATGCTGATAGAACTTTTTGTTATGAACGCAAAAGTTTTGTTAACTGAAAGTAGAAGTAATAAATATTTTAATAGGTACAACAATAGCAAAGACAGCAGTTTAAAAAAAAAATTAATTCTTTCAGCTAGGTTTGAACATATGCCAAAACACCTTAAAGAGCTGAAAGGATAGCTAATGTACAGGGCTTCTAATATGATTGTCATGATGATGACAGCGTCTCTGATGTCCCTGGTGTCGTGATCCCCTGGATACGCAGACAGGGAGCTGCTTCAGCTTAGCACAACCACGAGAGTGTGCTGTGTACATGTGCAGAACCCCCAAAAGGGGGCGATCTCTTACCTATCCCACTGCCTTACCGAGTCCATCCTACCTTGGAACACTTTTTTCCTGTTCTTTCTTTATGACAGTGTTGGAGGAAATGAAAACATAAGCACGGTCACAACACTACCAAGTAAGTGACTTTTTCCATAAATTTGATAAATATCTGGAGTTGTTTATTGTTAAAACACTTGCTTTTATAAAAGGAGACACAGGAAAGAGTTACAATTTGTAGCATGACACAACCAATCGCTTTGTGTTTAATGTCCAGTGCTGAGTAAAAGTTGCATAACGTATTTTGTAATTCCTAGGGTTTGGTTGCTTCAGTATTCTTCTGTTGGTTATAGTTCTGTCCAATATATGTTTGGGGTAGATGAATCAAAAATCTTAGCTCATAGCCTAAAGAAGCTATTTTGACTGTATGGGAAAGTTGGTTCAGGCAGGAGCAGAATCACATTACAAGATCAGATTTTACATGCTTTTTAAAGGTCAGGACATTTTAGATCTGAGGTGTTTGTAAGGCTGGTTTGTAACCTAAGATCTAGAAGGGAATCTGGGGTCTTTGGGGTTAATACATCTGGGGAGATTGGGCTAAGAGATTTGATTCCGAACCATTTGCAGTTAGAGCATGATGGCATAAGAATCTCCTACTTGAGCATAGGGTTACGCAGCCTCACTTAACAGGCAAAATGGCATTGCTAGCCAAGATGATCATGTTAGGTGATCATATATCTGAATTAATGAAATTCAGAGATCTTGAAGGCTGGGAAATAGTTGTATGGTGATGAATCTCCATGTTTGTTATACTTGAAGATGTCTGTGCGGTTTTTTTAAGGTGTCTCCTAAAGCTTTCTAATGGTCTTTTACTAAGGTCTAACCTTTATAGCCTCATTTGCTACCTGCTGCAGGAAGCAACATTGCAGGGTGCTATCTTTTCTGCAGATATTCTTCGTGAGTTCAACCCATTCTTGGTAGGGTATTCCACTGGCACTGGAACGGAGAATTCAGAAAATGCTGCACTCAACCAAGCTGTGGCAGGGGCTTCTGCAAAGTAAGAGGAAAAGTCTTTTAACTTTACTAGAAATTTGATTTTTTTTTTCTGTAAAACTCTTTTGTGACTAAAAAAGGCCCAGATCCTGGATTTTGGCAGGAGCACAATAAGTCAGATAGGCAAACTCTAGCATGAAGGCCAAGAAATGTGATAAGTACTTTGCAGTGTTTCTAGTCTGTGTCAAATATATTAGCAACAAAAGCAATACTTTCTCCAATATTTTCAAACAAGAAAGCCAAAGCACTTTACAAGCGCTGATCATAAAGCTTCACATCCCTGTCCTGTTGTGAGTCAGAGAAAAGATATCCCATTTTATAGGAGGTGTATTCAAATGCTCTTGTCAGCAGGACCAAGAGTGTGTGTAAGAGACACTAATCGAAAATTGTGGATCGTTTAATTCCTGGTCTGGCAGAGCTGGGAATTAACTAGAGATCACTGTGCTCAGTCTTCAGTGCAATTTTTATCCCATTTTTTTTCCACTGGAAATGCTTCTTCTAAGACAAATTTCAGTGGCTTGAGGCCTTATAATAATATTGATAAATACACAGATGCTTCAGTGATATGTGTATTGACAGCATCTGTCTGATGTTGGGAAGGAGAAAAGTGCATTTCCTGCATAGCTTGTAAAAGTGTAACTATGCAGTATTTGTAAAGTGGTTGAGTGCCTGTTGGATGCTAATTATTTTATCTTTTTTTTTTCTTTTCTCATCACTGTCCCAAAATACAGCCCATTTTGAGTATCATATATTCCATTCAATGAGAATTCGACTTTCTCAGTGGTTTTTAGCCATTATATGAGGGATGTCCATTCATCAGCTTTCCTCCTTGTCTTGCTGACTATGCAGGATTCCTTTTTTATTTTCATTATTTTCCTTTTGTGATTTTACTTTTATTTTTAGGGATGTTCCTCAACAGGTTAGAAAACTGGTGGACCGCATGAAGAACAATACTGTAAGTTTAACATGTCATTAATACCTTTATAATGAAGTTATATGGCATCATGATAGAAATTTGATTGAGAGCAGATGCCAACAGTGAATGCCAAACATTAAAGCTGTAGGTACAGCAGTGTACAGTGTAATCCTTCCCAATACTGTGAGTCAGCACAAAATAATCTATAACTTTCTCTTCAGTTAATTTGTACCAGCATGAGATAGTTACTATCAAACACAGCTAATTTTAACCTTCTTATCTTTTTTACTGGAAGTGGCTATAAATTCAGTGCTGTTACTTCCCCTCCCAACCTATATCACTCTGTCAGATGATAGAGCTTTTTTTTCTGTAAGGATTTTGCTGTGGTGCTATTAATTATCTTGTAAGCAGATGGTTTTACAAGCAATAATGATATATGCTAGGATGTTGAGGGCAAGCTTTTCAAGTAGCAAATCATGTGGAGTGAACATGTGAAGCGAGGAAGGGAGTTGTTTTCTTTAAAAATATTTTAGTCCCTTCTTTCATCTAGTCATCAGCTGATTTTTGACTTACATACTTGTTGTTAGGAATTATTTGATTAATGGTCTGTAAAACACACATGAGGCTGAGGATTGCTTGCATATTTTTCACCTCAGATCATGTTTGAATGTTTGCTATTTGTAATTTGACAAATGTGCTGTGCAATCACTGACCTAAGTTACATTATAATGGTTTGGCTTTCCAATTGTGCATTTGGAAAACAGCCAAAAAGCCTTCAAGATAACTCTGTGTGCACGTCTAGTGTAAATACTCTGGTGCATACACATTGGCAAAAATATTTGCTCTACCTTCCTTTTCAGTTCACTTTCTTATAAACAAGATTTCGATCTGGTGGCTGTATCTGAAATGAGATTAAAAGGGATAGCAACTAACAATGAAGGGTTGGATGGTTTTCATTCTAACCATTCAAGGCCTCTAAGCACTATTCTGTCATATTTATCAGCCTGAGAATGTTATACAACAGAAATCAATGCAAATACCTTTTATTTAAATCGTAAACATTTTTATTTAACTAATAAACTTTCTGGTAGAGGTCATATACCTTTGATTTAAGAGCTCCTTTTTCTCTACTCTTTTTAGAACACCTGTTGTTTAAAAGGAGGGAAATTTTCCCCTCTTGTAATTTGGATAAGTACGTTTTGACACCAAACTACTGAACGGCATGTTTACTAGCTGGGATGTGTTGCCTTCTGCGTTTGAAGAAAGATGTTTTCAAACCACTTGAGTCTGATGCTCTATTGCTGCTTTTCTTACTACTGTTTTGCACTGAAATTAAAGCATTAAGATACTGAGCACAACCACCACTACATGGTACTAAACATATCTGAACCTTTCCTCATAGCTAAGAAGGTGTTTATTTACAGTAGCATAATTACCTTGATATAGTCATGTAGCCCTTTGCAAAATCTGTCCAGAAGTAGAAAGTGCTGTAATTTTTTACCATTAATGTTAGATAGAGTTAATATTGCCCCACTATTCTTTGCAGTTTGTCTCACAGCAAGACTGAAATACATTGCCCTCCAGGATTTTCCAGCAGGATAGTTGCATTATTTATGACAGAGTAAACCACATACCATAATTTTTGCAGTGAAGATATATTTCTAGAACTGCAGGAGGAGTCACTCTGTATACACAAGATATTACTAAGAAAAGCATATAGACAGACTTTGAGCAACAGTTTTCTGAAGCAAATAATTTTGCATGATGCCAGTGATATTGTAAACTTGGTTTAGATCATAGTACTTCGTACATCTTCAGTCATGAATACCAACTTGTTTTTGTTGTGGATGCTTAGAGAATGATAGCCAGGTACTCTGAGAAACGGGAAAATTGTATTTAGTGTGTTGCCTGCCTCTTCCTCCTTTTATTTTTTTTAGTTAATAACTTTCATTCCATCTCCTTCCGTGTGCAGAGAATAAATTTTCAGACTGACTGGAAGCTCATAACACTTTTCATAGGAGGAAATGACCTATGCCAATTCTGCAAGGATCCAGTAAGTTCCCTGCTGCCTGCAGCATGAACTAGGCATAGGGTTTTTATGCATTGCAGAGGTGAGAGGGAGGAACTCAGTGGGTGAGACCAAAATAACATAGGTCTTGATTGTGCAACTCTGGAACGTAACTGTACTGAGACCTTCAGATTGTCCAACCTAATGTTTTGATGAAGTTAGTGCTATCTTTAGAATGCCTATAAATTACATAAGTGTTCCTACTTTGTTTTGCTGTTAACTAAGGTAAACTTTTTATTGCATAGACACTTTACTGTCTGTGGATAAAAGGTTAAGAGTTTTTGCTCCTCTCTACCTTGTGCACAGTCACACTCCTATGTCTTACTTGATGGTCTCTTACTATTTTCAGTACTATGGGAAAGATTCTAAACACAGCTCATAGTAATGTAATTATATATAATGTAGTATATATTGTATATGTATATAATATACGTACTATGTCTAGCCTTTGATATATGTAATTACAGAGGAGGTGAAAGGCTGTGGCAGACTCCTCACTTAGGGATGAAGGTTACCTCCTTACAAGCAGTTGAGCGCATACTTTTCATTTTGTATGATTAATTTCAAATTGGGGAAAACAGCAAAGCAGCACAGTAAGATGGTTGTAAAACAAGGAGGGAGCAAATGAAACATTCCTGACCTAAACACAAAATGGCAGTTGCACATAACTGGGGTGGGTGGCAAGGAGATAGCATGTCTCCATCGAAAAATCACAGTAACCTTTATGTTGCACAAGTACAAATAGTGCCAACCGCAATGCTCCTGGTGAGCTGTGGTTCAGGAAATGAATAAGGGATCTGAGCTGTCTAGTTCTGTAGAGTTGGCAAGTGGGGCTCTCAAGGAACTTCTTGAAATTAAATGAGAGAGAAATAAGGCTGAAAATCAGACAAGTGTTTCTCATAAGAAAGTTTATTTGACTGTTGAATTGTTCCTCAAATGAAAAAATAAATGTTGGATTACTTGAGACGATAAAATTAGAGGGTTTAAACCACTAAAATGGAGCAAGGAAATTTTGGCACTGAAAGTATATGAAGTCATTTCATTCTCAGATAAACACCTAAGTTTTGCCAGTTGTTATTTGTGGCAGGCAAGGAGCATATGGGAGACATGTTCTAATATTCCATATAGCAGAAGCAAACTTACTTTTACACAAACTGTTCTCTCCAAAAGATGGTCCCTGTTAGCGAGTTGTTAGCCATGCTTTTAAGACCAGCCCAAGCAAGCCTGGGGATTGAGGATGTTGTGATGTCTGATAACATCCCCTGAATTTTCACCCTCACTGGTATCCAGTGACTACTAGATCTTTTCTTCCAAGTGAGAGAGCTGTGATGGGAAGGAAGAAAAGCAGAGACAGGACAGTTTTGCCTATGACTCTGTTGACCCAAGAGTTAGAAACATCAATGCTGCTGTGAGAGACTTCTAGCTAGTCACTGTTGTGCCTGCCTCTGTAAACTTGTAATAAAATTCAACCCTCTTGCTTCAACAGGTTCACTATTCTCCTGAAAACTACACCTACAATCTACAAATAGCTTTGGACTTACTTCACAAAGAGGTAAATCAAACTTTTCTAGTACGTGGGAGCAGGGATCGTGTTCTGTTTGCAAAGCAGTCACTGTTTATTGATTAAGAATTTGTTTTGTTGCTTTCATCTGCAGAGCACTGCTGTATGCAGAGGTGCTTGCTTGCAGGAAAGTCTTTGTGAAAGACAAAAAAGGCTGGAGAAGTATTTTGCCAAAAATATTTACAAAGGCTGGAGAAGTATTTGGTTCTAGTTGATTTGCTATGGATAAACAATGTAAAAATACTGTAAAAAAAAGTATTGTAAAAAAGTTAAACAAACTTGTTATTCATTGACTAGAAATTGCTTTGCTTGTTCATTAAACTGCAAATAAATATGGTTTTGTGGTCTTTAAGAGAGAGATTTTGATATTCCACATAAGGGTAAGAACGATGAGAGTACTTGAAGAATTTGCAGGGGTCTGAGTCATGCTGAGACTTACAACAGCTTGTTAGGCCCTTTTTGAAGCCATCATTTTCCAGGGACCAGCCATCAACATTTAAAATAGAACTAGGTAGTGCAGGCAGGGGCTGTAATTAAGTATTGCGTGTGTGGGGGATTAATTATTGAGAAAGTACTTTTGGACACCTCTGTTATAAATAATGTAAGCTGCTTGAATCAGCAGCTGCTGCCCGACGTTTGCTGTGGCTGTGCAGGGGCAAAGGCAGCACTCTGTGCTCCAGGAGTTGGCTCTGAGTTTGCTTATTCTCTTGGCAGGTTCCACGGGCATATGTGAACCTGGTGACGATACTTTCCATTGCAAGCCTTCGGGAGCTGCATGCATTGAAAAACAATAGCTGCCCAAAGCTGCTTATGAGGTTTGAAGATTATTTGTGTTGCAGCTCTCATTTTTGCTCACAGAAGGCTGCAAGGTCTTCTTGGGAAACTTTTTTCTTAAAGGGGAAAGGTTCTAGTATTTCAGACCACCAAACACCTTCATCTGTGCGTGTGCATGTACCTACATTTTTATTTCAACACAGCATTTAGAAATACCTGTCTGCCTATCACTGTCCCTGTATCTGATCCCTGCTGTTACCACTTTTAGTGGAGGTGCCTTTTTAATGACTCACCACTTACCCTGCAAGTGAGTTCAAGCCAGAGCAGAAAGAACTCAACTGTGCACTCTTTGGCAAAGATAGAGAAGACACTAAGACACAGAGTTCTCTTGTTTTATTTACACATTTACCTTTCTGCAGTCTTAAAACTCTCCCTCTTGCTTCTGTAGTTTTCAATCTCTGTAATCTGATTGCTGATTATTAGTTTTATTGCTAATTAGTCTCTCAAGCAGATGTCAGGGATGCTTGATCATGCCACGTGTTGCATTAGGGCTCAGCAGTCCTCCTGGGTCAGTGTTAGTCCATCACTGAAGTGGCAGGTCTGCACCCTCAGTGCAGGTCACTCAGGTAGGGTCCAGCATGTTCGCACAGACTTGCTTCTGGCGGGACTTGCTTGGTTTCAGAAAAGCAAATTCCTGCATTTCTGGAGAGACAGGGAGAATAACCCTGTCCTGTGAATGTAGAGAGCCATTGAAGGTGGTTTTACAGGAGGAACATATATGGAACCCTCTTGCTCTGATTTAAGGGCTCTCTCGTGGCTGTCAGTGGAAAATTAGTTTTGAAACTCAACTGCTGGTGCTCCTGATAACCATTTGTAGTTTTGCTTTTTAGAAAAAGCTACTGGCTAGAGCACACAAGTGTCAATGCCCTAATCATTGGACAAGAGGAGCCTTTAATATTAGATTATCTCATGATAACTGTAACCTTTCCCCATTATTTCAGGTGGCATGTTGAATTTAACATTTGTTTGTCTAGCAGCAAGCCAAATTTACAGGGTAATAAGCAGACACTGTGTGGATTGATAAAGGCCATTCTATCAAGTTGAAGACGGACCTGAATGAGGCTTTTGATCTGGAAAGCTTGTTTCTTTTTCTGTGAGAGTAGGAAATAACCTAAAAAGAAGCTATGTATGTCTCTGATAATTTTGCCTTGCTTATGTTACTGAAACTTCTGAAACACAATTTAGATTTGTATTGCCTTTCATATAGATGTACTGTGGAAGTAAAATCTTTTGTTAGTTTCTCTCCATTAAGACAAGTTTGGAGGTAGTAGGGATCTGTGTATACTTTATGTGTATCAACCACATCTCTATAGGAGATATTTCTCTAAGGGTTCTCTCAGGGATGCTTTACTGTGGTCATATGTGAAGATTTTTTAAAGAAGTCCTTTTTCTTGATTGAATTTCTCAAGTAATAATGAGGCATGCCCAGGAAGAGCAAGAAAATTATTAATGTGCTAGAAAGCTAAAAATTTTGGAGAGGGATAAAGGTGGCCAATACGAGTTTGCAGAATCTTAAAATTGTTCAGGTTAGAATAGCTCTGTAAGGATGGAGATTCCAGCATCAGTTTTGGTAACTGTTTTGGTGCTCTACCATCCTCCCCATGAAGCATCCTGTAATATCTGACTCTCTCAGTTGATTAGATTTGTGAGAACTCAATCTTGAAGAATGCTAGCATAGTTCTCCTGAAGCAAAACACATTTTGCAGGCATACCTATGAACAGTTTTTGTGGTGGGTTGGCCTCAGATGCCAGCCAAGCACTCAACAGCCACTCAAACACTCCATTCCAGCAGCATGAGGGAGAAAACAAGGTTTGTGAGCTAGAAAATTCATGGGTAAAAATAAAGACAAGTAAGCCGTTTACCAAGTATCATCACAGGCAAAACAGACCAGATTCAGAGAACTTTACTGTAGTTATTGTCCACGATAAATAAACATTTAATTACCAATTCAGGTATTGGAAAATAAACAAATCAGTTAAACATTTAAAGCTCCTATCCTCCCTGTTTCTCAGGTTCAGCTTTGTTACAAGCACTTCTCCCTCCACCCTTGTTACTGTTGTAGGGTACCCTCAGTCCCTCCAGTGAGGCAGGGGTAGCACAGGGGCTTTGGGGTCTGGATCTGGTGTCTCTCTGCCACTCCTTCCTGCTCACTCTTGTCCTGTGCTCTGACATGAGTCCTTCAGAAGTGTGTCTCCACAGGTTGTGGTTCCTTCCAGGAGTGCCTGCTCTGCCATGGAGCACCTCCTCCTCGCTCCCCTGCTGTTCTCTCCTCCTCTCCCTCTCTGATGTTTTCTGCCCTTTCTAAGGTAGGTTTTCACAGAGGCACTACCACCCTGGCCAAGAGGCTCAGCTGTGCCCTGTGGTTGGTTTGTTGAAGCTGTGTCCAGCAGTCAGTGCTGGCCTCTCCTCACAGAGGTCACTCCTCATGTTGAAACCTTGCCATGGGTACCCAGTACAGTTTTTGCTTTGGAGACTTTTCCTCTCTTTATCTTCATTAATTTATCCCTAATAAATGTGTTTCTGTTCAAGAACTGAGACTGTGCAGAAACTAATGAGAGCTAATATTCTTGTTGAGTGGCCTTTCAGAGAAATCTCTCTCAGAGCTTTTCATTCTGTAGCTTGTCAGCTTGGGAAGAGTTGAGAGGGGAAGAAGAGCAGATCTCAGCATCATGCTCTTATCCCACAGGATCCTGTGCCCTTGTGTCATAACCGCTGAGGACAACTCCAACGAGTTAAAGAAGTTGATCTACTTTAACAGAAGGTATCAGGTAAGGCACATGGCATTTGTTACAAGTTCAGTGTCATCCTCCCATTGACCAAGGGACCACAGATGGGCTAATATTTGGAAGTGGAGGACAGTTGGCTCTCATTTTAATGCCATGTTTGTAGCTGTGATAAAAAAAAAGATAAGGGGGAGATAGGACTAGTCTCAAAATCTTTGCAACTCTGTTACCCTAAACTGATGAAACAGATGAAAAGAAAGCCATAGAAAGCCTTTACAAAGCCATAGAAGGTAGAGTATGTCAGAAAACGAGCAGTTTTTTATCATTTATGTTATTGGAGATCAGATGAAGTCAAACAACGTGGTAACTCAGGAACAAGCTTTCAGACATGGCATGTCAGGCAAACCGAAAACGCTTTGGTGGCTCTGGAAGATCTTTTTGACAGAAAACCTAATTACTGAACAGGCTGCTGGTCCTTGTCAGTCAGTCAGCCATTGCTGGGCTGTCTCTCTGCAAAGAAGCCCAGGATGCATGTCAAAAAAAAGGCAGCTACATTGACTGCATGGTGCAAGCCAGAAACTGTGGCCACATCTGGGAGTGGGAACTCCTGGGCGAGGTGTAAATGTCTATCCATTTATGACTTGATGAGATGAACACAGAAAAAGGAATGATGACAACTTTTCTTTGACTCTTTAGGAAAGAACCCGCCAGTTAGTGGAGAGTGGAAGGTATGACACTAAGGATGATTTCACAGTGGTTATGCAGCCATTTCTGACTAATATGGACATGCCAAAAACACAGGTAAGAACAATCAAAAATACACACCCGAAATTAAATGCTGGCGCAATTCCCCTGACTTGTCAAAATTGTCTTAGCAGGTTTTTTACCTAATAATAATTATTTACATTCATTTAACATCCAAAATTGCAGAAAATGTTTATGTAATAATGGAGATAATGGGCAACAGGAATACAGACCTTGCAGACACGATCTGGGGCACTGCAATTTAGTTCAAAGTTTTCATCAGAGAGTACTTGCTCTATATTCCCTATGCATCAACAAGTCCTTTCCAGTACTTTGATAAATGACTTTTGGTAGGAAAACCCACGTGTTTCAAAACTGTGTAGTATGTGATTCCCAAGGAAAGTAAAGAATACAATCAATATCTGTGCCCAGGTATTCTGTCCTTGGAGCCACAGTGATCTGTATTCCTTATTACTTTGGAAATCCTATCTTAAAAAGCTTTAAAAGGCCTTCTTAGTTCTGAGTTACTAATGTTCTTAGGCCTGGTTTAATTCTCTTGGCCCCAGAGGCCTTTGCAGTTACTTTGATTAGAAGTTAGCTGGGATATCTCGCTGAAAGAGAGAGGGCATAATGCACAGCTTGTTGTCTCTGTGACAGCACTCATCTTGTTCTCTAGGAGGGGTGGCCGGATGATTCATATTTTGCCCCAGATTGTTTCCACTTCAGCCAGAAGACTCATTCCCAGGCTGCACGTGCTTTGTGGAACAACATGGTAAGATTTTTAAAGGTTGTGTTGGTCTCTCCTTGTACACTCCATCCTGCCCTTGGCAGCAAAACAGCCCCCAGGGAGCTACTAGGTAGCTAGTAATTTCTCTTCTGAATTGTGTTTACAAAGGCAAAGAGTGATCATATGAAGAAAGGTCACCTGAATTGTTAAACCAGTCATATCAAACCAGTAAATCTCAGGGTATGTTAAGGCTGGGGGTGTTGGGACTTCCCCCAGGGAGATGATGCCTGATCAGCAGGTCTCATTCATGGTATATGTGAAGTAGCCCCTTCAGCACTCAAAGAGGCAGAGCATGGAGGTAGCTGCCAGCATTGGTGCTGTGCACTGCAATGGTCTTGCTGTGCTACAGAGGTGATTTCCGGTGGTTGGCAACACAGCATTACCCATTGCTCTCTGATACTCATCTGCTTCTGTGCACCCTGCTTTTTCCCACAGCTGGAGCCCTTAGGGGAGAAGACAGATAATCAGCACATAGAGGATGAGATTGTTCTCAAATGCCCAAATGCAGTAAGTTACGAGGGTGTCTGTGTTTATGTGGGGGTGCTAGGGGTGGCCGGGAATCTATGTGAGCCTTTACCAACTGCCTGGAGTGCTATCTCTGTGAGCGGGCTCTGCTCTTCCCCATATAGTTTGTACCACTGCCACCAAGAGCAGTATGAGCTCTCCCCCATGAGTTGGAGGGCAAGCTCATCCCAGGAGTAAGCTTTCTCACAGTCACACGTCACAATTGGCCAAAACACAAGGGAAGGGTGTTTGGCCTACCTAGTCACGATCGTTAAGTATCCACACTGACTGACAGACCTTCAGTGGGGGGAATAGAGCAACAATGACACCAGTCAGCACAGCTCTGTAGATGTCACTGGAGCTGCCTTGCAGTGGGACCACAAGCTTCCTGTTAACCACACACAAAAGGGACCTGAGTGAATTCTCTAATTTCTGGCTGTAGAAAAATATAGCCTTAGGTTTATACTGTTGTTACAAGGGTTTTTAAAAGGCCATTTATTTTCTTTCTCTCTTTTTATTTTAATCCCTGAGATTTATTTGCACCAAGATACTGATCATATACAGACATCTGAGAATTGAAGTTTCGAGAATGGAAATCTCCATGCATCTCTCATGCTTTGCATTGACTCAGATTGCCTTGTTTTGTAGGCTGTGCCATTCCTGAGGACGTATAAGAACAGTAATTACACATACCCTAACCAAACTCCAGTAAGTGCCAACATCACCATCCCTCTGTTAATCAGCTGCATCTGTTCCTGTATGGTAATCAAACAAGTCATGTTCTGCACCACAGGTGAAATCAGTCTTTGGCCAAAGGGGCTTGGGAGGCTGAGTGCATGGTGCAGAACAGGGACACACTCACTGAGTGAGATAAAATGCATCCAGAAACTCCTGTAAGAACACACGCTCAGATAGCAGTTATCAGTTATCAGTCCAGGATGCTATGCTGTTCTAATCAACACTGAATATGACTATTGAATTGAGCAACGAAGACCTGTCTAGTTAATTATATGCTAAAGAGGCTCTGGTTTATCCACCTGGCCTCTGCTGGGAAGATCCTAGTTAGTACTGGCTGTATTTGCTAGCCAAATGCTATTCAGCTTTCTTCTTCTCTTTAGAATTATGGAAGCCAGCTGCCATGTGAGGACAGGTCCCCATCCTCCCCTCCTCCAATTTCAGGTAGTCTTGCCTGTTTTATGTGAAGAGGTTGAATTACTTCCTACTGTCCTTCAAGATGAGTGTAAATTTTTGCTGAAATGACTGCTGGACTGTGAAAAACGCTGCTCAGAAAGGATACAATGTTTTTCAGAAGCTACTTAACAGATACAATGCCATGCTGTCACGCAAGGTAGCTGTCTGACTAAGTAGCTCTACTGAACTCAGTACCAGTAGAGAACTTCAAAGTATCTTGTGATAAAACTCAAATTTGAGTGCTGACATAGCATATAAGTGATACCTCCTAAATCTCATGGAAAGAAACTGGAAATCCAACTTTATGCATATTAGTGCAGTATTCAGTTTTTCAAATGACTTCATATTGTCTTCTCTTTAGTCCTCTTATGTCTTCTTACAACTTTAATATACTATTCCTTAGTTGTGTAATTCTGCATTATGTTACTGTCACCTTGATGCTGGATATTGTTTGCCACTTGTTTGCTCCTTGCTGTTTGATCTTTTCAGTAGAAATATTAACCATTGACATATTGAATAATATGCATACGTTGCTGCTACAATCACATGAGATGAGCTGGAAAGAGCTCCTGATTTATCACTTGGGTATTGCAAAAACAACATGACAGAGCATCACAAGGCACAATGCCATATTTCACAACACAAAGTAGCAAAAAAGAATTGCTATTTCCTATCCAAGTTCAACTGCATCTCTTTGCTTTGCAGTGCATTCCCTAAAGCCAGCTGATGTGAAAATTATAGCAGCCCTTGGGGATTCTTTGACGGTAAGAAGATAGTGTTTTTACTGTTCTCTTGGTAAAACAACAAACATGTGCCTGCTCTGGTGGAGGGGAAATAGCTATTATATATGTAAGCAAAGATCTGTTCATTCATGGATGACAATAAATCTAGCAGCTAGAACAAGAAAGAAGGTGTCAGTCTTCCAGCACTCTATTCCCCGCACACACATATTCCCATGCTTTTGAACTTAGGCTAAGATAAATCCTTTGAAGAGATGTCTATGTAGTTTGCTGAATTGGAGACAGAAGAGATCAGATGCTGTTGAAACTAATGGGACATAACACAAGGCTTAGATTACTGTGCTTTTCAAAGACTTTTCTGAATAGGAATGGACTGATGAGCCTGTTCTCCTTCTGTTCTTTCAGGAACAGAATGCAGCTAAGGGGTGTTGAATAATAGCATTTTATTTATTTGAGCATTAATGAGTTAAGGATGTATGGAGTGAGAACCCTCTGACTTGATGCATTTCGAAAGATACTCAGTCTGATTTTCTTTATCAAGATGTAGTTCTTACTGATGATGATGATTATTGTTGGTAGCCAGGAAGGAATATGTCTCAAAATCCAGACGTTCTATATTCCAGTTATGTCTTTCTGTCTAATGTTTTCATACTGGTCAAGGACTGAAATTCTACAGCCAGGTTGAAGGAAACACTGGACAGGAAGGTATAACTGGAACATAGGTGTCTCTGAATCTGAGCCTTAACAACAAAGACATTGTGTGTACAAACCATGAAGCCTTCACAACAATCTGGCAGACATGTTGCTACAACTCCTATGCACAGGAGGCTACTGAAATAAATAGAAGCTCTTGAATGCAAACCTGCAATATTTACAAATGAAAGATATTCCACATATGGTTGTGGTTGCCATATTATAATATCCAGAACCCTGCAGGTGTTTCTGCTTCTAAATATAGTTTGTAGGAACTGGGAATAAAATCTGCTTTCATAGAATGTACAGTAGTGTATTGCTGTCTAAGAGCTGCATTTGGCCTGTGTGTAGTTATTCTGATCACCAATATTCTGTTAATTCAATAAAGCTTATATATATAAGAAAATCTAGTATTATGGTTTAGCCTGAGGTAGTAGCAAATAGTCTGCCTGGTCTTATGCTGTACTGAAGTACTAACCTGTACCCAAATTTAGAATGAAACTACACAATCACAGCTGGCAGGAAATACTCTGCTTCTGAATTCTGGAGGTATTTTAGGAGGGATGTAGCTGCTAGCTTGCCTCTTTCTTCAGGGTAAGTGTAGAGAGTGATTTCTCCTTTCTCTAGTACTGCTATAAGTCTTTCCATTTAGCACAATACTTTTCAAATTGGTATGTAGGTATTATGGTACTTCTTTCTGATGCATGTTTGTTCTCTCTTGTGAGTTCATACAGTGTTTCTTATCATTAGCCAGAAAGTTTCATCTGTTTGATTAAGATGTCTTCATCATTGTTGAGTAAAGCAACCATAAAAGAGTCATTTAGCTCATCTAGACCCATGAGAAGAAAGTCTTTGTTCAACAGCTCCATCATACATTTTGTGTGTCACATATACAATATGATGCTTGTAAATCATTACAAAAGGTATTGTTGTGTTCTTCAGGAGAAAGGTTGGGGAAAAGCCGGCTGCCTTCTAAAGCTTCAAAAGTAAACAAAACAACTATGTAATTCTATTTAAATTAGTAAATTGTGTTTGTTATATGTTTGTATTACAAATTACTGTTGCATTAGTAATTGTGTTTTAATTTCATTTGGTTAATGAAAAATAATGTCCAGGCTGGTACAGGAATTGCCTCGGATACTCTTGAGGATTTGGCCACTCAATACCGGGGACTGTCTTGGAGGTAAGTCTTCAGCCAAGGTGATGAAGAGATGTGTATTCTTTCCTGTAAATAATTCTATTCTCTTATACACATTTTGGGTCTTTCAGCTGTCAGAAAGTTTAAAAAAAAAAAAAAAAAGGCTGCTTCTCAGGCTAGAGTTTCCAGAGAACGTTTATCAAGATCCAGGATTTGTCATAAAGGTGGCTTCACAGAAAATGTTTTCAGCAGTGGATTTTAAGCTAGCCTCTTGATTTCTCTCATGCTTTCATTTTTGGCTGTTTGCAACAGTTTGTATTTCTATGTTAGGATTTTAAGTTGGAAGTCTAAAAAATTGCTGAAAAATCAGTAGAACAAACAAATCAGATCTAGTTGGTTTTGGAACTTCTCAAAGTTTTCTATTTCTGAACCTTTTGTAGTACCATGGAAAACAGTTTGTTTAACCAGGGGGCTTTTACCACATGCAGCACATAGTTGTGAAAGACTTAAGTTGTTTCGTTGTAGTAATGTAGCTCAGTTGGTGTTGACTGAAGCAGTTCTGTGCTGTAGTAATACCTCTCTGTAAGACAGGGTGTGGCCTCAGTATGTCCTCAGTCAATAGGAAAGCTGGAAAGAACATATCCATCTGCAGGAAGAAGGAAAAGAGAGCAAGGAGCCGCTGTTGAAGCTCCCTTGTCAGCCAGAGGCTGTCTGGTTTTGGTCTTGCCTTAAAGTGGCTTCATGAGGCTGGAGTTGGCCTCAAAACTGGCCTACTAATCTGCAGTACTTAAGGGCTTGATCATTTGAGTATGTACCTATCTCAGGTATTTTTCTGCCACTCTGTGAATGACTGACCACACCCTTCTACATCTGTGGGATCATGCAATCCTTCTGACAAGCATCTTCACCACTGAAACTGCAGCCCTTCTCCCCAGTAGCTTTTCTGCTTTTGTCCTCTCCATGTATTCTGATGCACTGATAGTTACCAAATTAATCACTCTGTGCTTCTTCCCATGATGTGTGGTAGGTTTTCGCTTTGCTTATTGTCTGTGTCCAGATAAGAGATGAATGACTGGGATTTCTCTTTCTCATTTTAGTGTTGGAGGAGATGAGTCATTAAAGAATGTGACAACTCTACCTAGTAAGTAAATGCTTTGCTCGATATAATTGGCAAAATAGAAGAAACACAATGGACTGATTTCTGACATGTTTATAGAGACCTCTTAAGTACCTCAAAGCTGGTTTAGTGTCATTAAGAAGAACTACTTTTAAAAGAAACAATATCCTAGGACTAAGGATTAAAACGTTGCCTTCATCAGTGAAGCTGAGAGGAAGCAGCTAGAAACTCCCTTACTTTCTTTTCCCTTTCCCTTTTCAACTGCTAGGTGAGTGTTATTTTAATTCCTAAATAAGCTTGCTATGTCCATGCTTGTGATGATGCACTTAACATTTGCTTTTAATAAATATTCCATCACAGTTTTTTCCAAAAGAAATGTTTGCATAGAGTAGGCCTCTTTGGTACATAAAACTGCCTACTTATACATGTAACCTGAAGGGAATAATTTTAACTTTCTCTTCACTGAAACATGCAACTTTTCATAGCTCAGTCTATTGTTAATGTAAAGCCACTTGAGCTTCAGTTTGGATCAGCTCTAATAATAAAATCCCATTTGAAGAGGACCAGTAACCTGTGCTTTTCTGTGTTGACCATTAATTTAAGCAGAATGTAATAAGAATATAATTATAGTGTACAACATGGTCATATTCACTTTCAGCTGTGAATTATTCTGCCAACTTCCTTTTGGAAACTACTATGGAGAACATGGTAGAACTTCATCAGAATCATGCATCTGAGACTTTGTTCTTCACATTTGTCAGTAGTATAAGATTTTGCACAGCTGTGAGGCAGACCCAGATCCTTTAGCTGAAAACAAGCTCCTACTGGGCTGAAGGATCCTTCAAGCTTGCATCACAAAGTCAACATTGTATGACTGAGAATTTTATTTTAGGCTTTAACCACTACAGCATGAGAGATAACTGCACACAATAGTCCTCAATTCTGCTCAACTTATCCGCTGGTGACAGTGCAGGGCACTACAAGCATGCTGCTGTCTGAGTCACTGCCAGCTGGTGATCCCTCTCACCACTGCTTGGTAATCCATGTAGTTGACTGGCAGCTGCAGCAGCTGTGCTCTGCTGTCAGAGAGCGAAACTATGGCAGTGCTGGTGTGTGCTAGTCCCTGTAGGCAGAGAGCAGATGTAGTCATTTTCCCTTCATTGCCATCTTTGTTTTTCAGACATCTTTCGAGAGTTCAATGTTACAATCATGGGCTATTCAACTGGCACTGGGAGTGAGAATGATTCCAACGCGTTCCTTAACCAGGCAGTTCCTGGAGCAGAGGCTGAGTATGTAGCTTTTTGTTTTACATTTGTAGGTGATGGATGCTTCATCTAATTGCCTTTCAGCTGTCTCGTGGGCTGTCACAACTTGCTCTGAAGAGCAAGCAAAACCAGTCTAGTTGAAAATTGGCTCAAAACCTGTTAAATGTATGGGTTTATTTCATAGTAGAACTTTCAAATAAAACCAACAGTCCTCGTTATGAAATCCACAAACAAGAAACTGGCAGAAACTGGTGTTTTCTACTCTTTCTCTTCAACATCTATTCATTTATCCATTTATCTGTCAATAAATCTCTGAGAACATGAATGTTTTCAGAAATTGAGCATGTAGTGAATTGATAAGGAGAAACTAGGAGTAAAAGTAAATTAAATCTTCCATAATTCTGGCCTCAGGTTTCTGGATAAGGAAGCAATAGTGAACAAGAGAGGGGAGGAAAAAACAATCTCAGTCTAGAATATTAAGAGAATTGCTAATGGTCATACATGGGTTTTGGTGCATTGCAGACCTGGTGCAGTTGCAGCCAGTTCTGCCAGTATAAAAGGCATTGTAATGTCTTGCAGTCATTTGACTTTGGCTCTTTGTTTTCAGTCACACCTGGGAGGCTGTATAGTTGTTTCACTATACTGCTTACCCTAGAAGTCCCAGGATACTTATTGAAAGTCAGTGCTGTTCAAATAACAAAACAGATGGTTGCTTGAATTCAGTCATAGTTTGGGCACAGGTTCTGGCAGACCATGCCCGGATTTGACATTGTGAATTGATATTACCCAGACCTTAATTTGTTTGTTTAAAGAAAAATTCATCTTGCTTCCTGAAGGAGTCTTGGAATTGAAGTTCAGAAGCCAAGCAAGTGTTTGAGTTTGCTGTATCTAAGCAAAGATTGTTAGGATTTATCAGGGGGTTTTATTGCTCTCTTGTAGGCCTTGAGCAACTTCTGACTCATTTTAGCAATTTCAGTAAATGCTTGGATTTCCTGTCAGAAATAGTGTGCTAGGTGCCCTGCAATATCTTACAGCCCCCCATAACTGAGGGAAGGCATTTTGTTTCCTGATGATGACTGGATGTATCTGTGTATGTCAGTGAGATGCGCATCAGCCATTAATGAGAATTTATTAACATACTTCTGTATGCAGCATATATCCAGATTACCTTGAAAGAATGAGATAGGTGCCTGTCTTGTATTCTGCATCAGTTAAATCCTAAATAGGCTTTTTGGAGTGGTGGGAGGACTTGAAACAGGACACACAACCTCTTAAGTCACCATTATGACTTAAAGCAACTTGCATCAGCAGCAACTGAGACATTAGTATTGAATAGTTATTTGTTAGCTGTATGAAATGAGTTGATGGATGCTAGTCTAATGAAGAATTGCCTACTTCATCTATAACAATTAGTCTTCTCTCTTCCTGTGCAAGCAACTGGAGTGGATAAACATGATGAACTGGAGCTATCCTTGTTCTGTAACCGTATTTTGTAAACATGCAGCAAGAAGATATAGACAATTGTGCCAGCTTTCTGCTTGTCTTCTATTGTTTTTCTGTCTCATTACTCTCTGTAGAAAGGTGTGCAAAATTGATATCCCTGAGTTCTGAGATGCTTCTTCTGGGAGTTCTGTTCTGTCATGTTTTGGCTCATGATGTACCTGAGAAGAAGAATGTGTCCTCATTGACTATTGAAATGTATTGCAACATTCAGAAATGTTTCTCCTGCTTTAGGTATTTGGCCCTGGAATGATGATGAGGCAATGAGCATTTATTCTTCATCAGCCAAAAATATCCATTTTCCAATGATTCATAGGGCAAAAAAAGTCCACCAGATAATGCTGGTATTTAAGAATTATTAGCTGGCCTATCTTGCTTTATGGTTCTCATCTGGAAAGCGCTTACCAGAGGTGCTGGAACCTTTCTGAAATCAGATAATTTTGCAGCCTTACCAGATTTTGGAAACCCTTTTGGTATAAGGGTTTCTTAAAATGAAATCCATGGCTGCTGTGAAGAGCTCTTTAGTGAACTTGATGGCAACATAGTAATGCAGGTCCCATTCAGCAAAATATTCTGAAGTCTGTCTACATTCATTGCTAAAGGGTTTAAGTACATGATGGAGTTAAGGATACATCTGAAGAATGTTGCTGAAACAAAGCCTGGCTGAGACCTCTGATTTCATACGAAAAAAAAAAGGAGGTTAAGGAGAAAACTAGTGACAGGAACTGTGAATATCTATATTTCTCATTAGAAAACTGTTTCCATTGATCAAGATCTAAATTTGGTTGAAACTGCAGTTCAAAGATGGGTGATAGCTGGCACTATATCATTCAAGATGTTGTTAGATCTTACTGACTGCATTGGCCCAGGATGCATCAGCACCTCACTGACTGCATGAGAAATCAAAGATGTTGTGGACTGTCAATCAATAAGTGGTGTTTTCCTCTGGATCAATATTGAAGTCAACACCCTAGATTAGGGTTTTCCACAGTAAGAACAGAAGGAAATTTTGACCACTTGTGGCTTGTGATAGGTTTGTAATATAAATAAGTCGGTTATGACATTGGACAAGGGCAACTGTGATCAGATCTGTTACATGCGTACAGTGTCTGTGTCACAAGTAGATGTATGACAGGGCTCATTCCCCAGCAGATACATACCCTTATGTCAGTGTTAGATCAGTGTTCAGCCGGAGGAGGGTGGTGAAAGGTATCTCTTTTTCCTACAGTAAACAAAGTATTGCAAAGCAGAGGTAAACTCTGATTGCCATACAAAACAAGTGCCGTGCTTATTAATGTCAGCTGATATGCTCCCAGAAATGATAGACCATCAGTGAGAGCCTGGAGGGAGATGCAGCTCATTCCACACTACAGAGCTGCCCAGAAGGCCAAAGCTTTCTGACCACATTCCCTTTATGCACATTTGAGGGCAGTCGAACAAAGTTGAAGTGTTCAGCCTTGGTAACCCAAAATTCATTGCACTTAAGATATATATATATGTGTGTATATATATACATATATATATATAAAAAAAAGAGAGAATGCTTATCTGGCTATTGGAAAACGGTGAGCCTGTCAGTTACCTGAGTAATCTTGAAAATTCTTGGATTTTTAATTACCCCAGAAAAGTTGTGTAACAGAGCTGTTACACATAATGGAAAATTAAGTATTGACTCTGGGTGCAGGCTATAGAAATGAGGGAGGGGTGCACAGTGAACTCTGAAACACCTAAGCTTTGTAGGGGGATGTTGCTCAAGAGGTCAGCTAAATATTGGGACTGGGGATGCCCTTGTTTTAGTCTACAAGGAATAGGTTGATAGCAGCCTAGTTCTAAACAGGCCATCTGCTTACAAAAATTACCATGTCTGGGTTTTCAGCTGTTTTAGATGCTAAGTGCTGTAATAGGAGCTAAACTTATGGTTCCAGATTAATTACTGAACTTGAGTAAAATCAGTATTCAAGTTCGATTTGGTGTTGATTTTCTCACCAAAATGTAATTTGATCATGTAATTTGATCACAGCAACATAAGTATTGTACTGTCTCCTCACTCAACATTTCTGATTTCTGCAACTTGATTTAAAGTGTCTGAAGAATGTTAATGTTGATCTCTCAATACGGGCTGTTTCTTTCACTCACTAGTTGTCCTTCTTTACAGGCACTTAGCAGCCCAAGCAAGAAATCTCCTGAGACTTATGAAAACAGATGATGTAAGTTGTTTGGGACTCCTTTAATCTTACAGCATGGATAGAAATAGGTGTTGCTTCACATGATAGATCCACCTGCAATGACACCTCATGCGTATCATAAAGTGAAAGAAATTCAGGCTCATTATTTTCTTCTTTATTGCACAGAGAATTGACTTCAGTGCTGACTGGAAGCTCATAACTGTGTTTATTGGAGGCAATGATCTGTGCAACTATTGCAAAGACCCTGTGAGTAGTAGAACTGGGTAACTGAAACTGTAGTGGGACTGTGGTGTCAACGTAGAAATATGTCAAGGGAAATCTATGGATCCTTAGAGGCCTTCACAGAGATAATCTGAGTTATATATGGGCTGCTGTATGTTTTGATGGAGGTTGTTGCTGACAGTACCCTGATATAAAATGTTACCAGCAACAGAGTAGGATGGGTTTGTTTTCTCTGGCTTACTCCAGGGTCAGAACAACTATCTTTGCTATTGTCTTTTGACATGAGCAAAAAATGGAAGGGAAGAAAAGCTTCACTCCTCTGATGTGGAAACTGCTCTGCTGATGGCATGGTCTCTTTAGACATCCAAAAATGGTATTGGTAGTTCAAAGCAGTACAATCCTGCAATTGTCATCACCCCGTAACTCACAGCTAGGGACGTGCTAGGAACAGGTGAAGGTATGTATAAGAGGACTTGCTGCAGTGCTCAGTCTTACTTGAAGTTTATGCTTCTCTGGATTGTGGAGAAGCCTTTAGGGCTGCCATAAGGAGATCATGGGAGTTGAGTGGGCAGGTGGCAGGGAGAGGCCACCTTTCACTGCCAGCTCTTACTTTCTTGCCTTTAATCTGCTAACTTCTTATGAGCATTTGCAGTTTTTCTGAAACCCCTTCTGCTTGAGAAATTTGCTGCTTCTGCAGAAGCCTTGCTAGGCATTTTTGCTGCTGCTAAGTTTTATAGCTTTATTTATAGCTGTGACCTTGACTAGCAATGATTTCACCTAATTTTATGAGAGCTTATCAGCTAGCTGTGAGCACGCTTATGGGGGCTTGGTTTATGGTGTTCAGCATGGGTTCCTTCCTGCATTTTTACATGAAGGGCTCAGTGGAGTTGGCTTAAATATACTGCTACTCAAGAAGGTTTATTTTAAATCCAAAATTTCACCAAACCTTTCTACACTTTAGATTAATTGATATGCCTAAAACCCCTGGTCTCTGGAAAGAAGCAAGAATATTCTATTAACCACAGTGTTGTATGGCAGAAGGAAGTGAATTACTGCAATTCTCCAGCCTCCCAACCTAAATGCCTTAGCAGTAATCTCTTCTATTTCTATCAGGAACACTACTCAGCTGGGAATTACATCAAAAGGATCCAAGAAGCTCTTGATATTCTGCACAAGGAGGCAAGTGCTGACTGACTGATGCTAGCTCTTCTGTTGGTTTGATTTTGTGGGGTTTTGTTTCCATTCTGGTACCAAATATATGCCGTTGACTTCTACTAAAACATTTTTGGTCTTGTCTGTCTGCGAGTAGTGAGATGCAATCTGAAATGACAGATAGTAACACTGAACCATGGTGTAGGAAAAGGATCACAAGCTGAGTTGGGGGAGTGTGGTGGTGGTGGGAGGTTGTTGATTTTTCATTCTTTGTAATTATTTTTTTTCCTTCCAACAGTGGAGAAAGGGAAGGTGTGTTAAAGGGTTAAATTCTTCAGGGTAGAATAAATGCACTGTGGGCTTTGCAACCAGTTTCTTCTAAGCTAAAGTCTGACTTACCTTTCAGGTTCCGAAAACTCTAGTGAGTCTGGTTGACGTGTTGGATGTCCTGCCTCTGAGACAGTTATTTGTGAATAGTCAAGTTCAGTGTCCCACTTACTTGGCAGAGTAAGGCTTATTTAACTTCCTTTTGTTCCTGAGCTTACTGCATGTGATGATAAAGCATGTTCTTATTCTGTGCTTCTCTTATCATTTGAATTAATGTTCAAAGGTAGCAGCACAGTCCTGTGGACTTCCCATGCAGTGCTGACATTATCACCCTGCCTGATGGCCTTTCCTTCTCTTGGATTTGACCCAGGTGTTGTCAGAAGACCTGTGTATTTTTCATATCTAGAGCTATCCATAATGTATACCTCCACAAACATTTGGATTTGCATGCCTTTTGTGGGAACCTGAAGTATTTGAGGAGTAGACAGGTTTCTCTTGTTTCAGAGGCTTTAGTGCAATGGGTAATTTGCATTATTTGCTGACCTTTCAGACAGGGACAAATTCTCTGTCTTGGGAATGCAAAAGAAATTGTTGATTGGAAATCTATCAGCTCAGGGGTAACACAGACAGTACATTTCAAAGACCTGTTTTCTAGTTCCAGGGGGACTGGTGAGCACCTCTGTCAGCCTGCAGGGCCTTTGGATGCCAGGATGTAATTAATGCAACAAACTATCCTTTGTACTGTGTACACTGCTTTGATATAACTGGGTATGAACAAAAATTACTTAGAGTAGTATCTTTGACGTGATGCAGAAAATAAGACTAAGGATTGAAATTACAGTAGCAAGAACAAGAAGATGTTTTCACAGAAACATGACTGTATGGGTTTCCTTATTACTCCCATGACATGAGGGCATTGGGTGGCAAAGGGGGACATCTGCATTATCAGATGTCTAACTCTCTCTATTCCTGTTTTCTCTCCCACAGTTATCTCTGTAGCTGTGTTTTCACAGGAGAAGAAAACTCAGAAAATTTCACAATGGTGAGGGAAGCCACCACAGCTTACAGGGTATGTTTATCAAGAGTGATAGTTACTTTATTTCCAGTTAAGGTGAGATATTGATTACCAAGCAGCATATCATATCAGTATTTTACACAAATGAGCCCTATGGAACTAAGCAGGAGGTTATTTGAAGCTATCAAAAAAGCCATGTGACCAAATCTAGCAGCAGAGCTCTTTAGAAAAATTCTGTTTCCTGGTAGAGAAATGAATAGGCGGGAGTTTAGTCACCAAAATCCTGTCCTTGACAAACTGTTGCAGTATTGTGTTCCATCCTTCTCAGCCACTTTGCAAGGCACACTTTTTGCCAACATCTGTGGCTATTTCAGTTTACAAGTAAAACTTCCTTTTTATTCTCGAGCTTTCTGAAAATCAAACCAAACAAACCAGTTATGATGCAGAGATGTTGCTGGAGTATTGGTTGTGGTTTTTTGTTCCTTGCAGCTTGGCATTCAGCGCCTAATAGAGTCTGGCAGATATGACACTCATGAAAATTTCACGGTGGTCATCCAACCTTTCCTCCAAAATCTGAAGATCCCTCTTGGTCAGGTATGGTATAAAGTGACTTCTCCATTTAAAGGACTAAGTGTGGGTGTCTAAGCTGTAGAGATTATATGCAAAATAGTGCTTTTCTTATTAGAACTTGTTGCTTTTTGGTATAGTACAACACATTTCTTCATATCAGTTCTTAGTTTTACGTATTATGCTGTTGATATCAATTACTGTTTTGGAAAATGAATCAAAACCTGATTTAAGAGGTTCGTTTGTATATGTTCTTAAGGGTACATAAATATTTTTCTTTCTGAAAATACAACATGTTTAATAAAAACCAGAGTTATTAAGTTACAGTACTTATAGCAACATAGCTGAATTGCTCAGTGGAGACTACAGCATCAGCTCCTCTTCGTAGGTAAACTTCTGTGTCTGACAGAACGAGAAGTTTACCTATGATCTGGTGGAAGTAGTTTTATGTAGTTCATGTGTATATGTTTATGTATGTTTCAGTTCCTTGAATGGCAAGTTCCAGTAAACTATAAATCTAGTAAAAGACCCAAGCCTTCTCTAAAACTGAAACTGCATTTGCTAAGTTTCATATCCCTCTGCACTTCCTCATCTCACCTGGAACTAAGAGCAGGTGGGACATAATATTGAGCAAGGATTACTCTGGTGTAATTGAACCGGACTAACCCTGAAAATGTTCACAATATCTAGTAAAAGTTTGAAAAGTCCAGGTGCTGCTACAGATGAATTTGGAAAACTGACTGAAAGCTTCACAGGAAAAACAGGCCCTTTTTTTGTGTGTGTGTGTGTGTGTGTGTGTGTGTGTGTGTGTGAAGCTGGTGTCTGTGGAAAAAGTCATCCCTAGGGATTTTGGTACTGAGCATAGGGAACACAGAAATAAAAACAGAAAAAGAAAAATATTTCTGATCTTTTTTATAGTCTCACAAGCGTTAGTTCAGATTTTAAGAAAGTTCAAGATGCTGTTTTTCCTTTTTATCTCTCACAACATTCAGATGTTCTTGAACTGAAAACTCTGCCTCCAAACTTGGCAAAAGATACAATATAGATGCAAATTTTGGCAGTAGGACTCTAAAAAGCAAGTCCAACCACCACAAATCAAGACCTGCTTGAGTTTTGAGGAAGGACTGCTCTGACCAAAAAAGTTATGTTAGTCATCTGTGGCCCTAATTTTGTGTGAAAACCAAGATACTTAAATTTCCAGACTCCATTTCCTTCAAATGCTGAAGTATCTGTATTAAAGTACAGCTTTGCTCAGAATGGAGACTGCACTGGTGTGCTCGGTCAGCCTGGCTGCCTTCCATTGAACAGTTACTTGCTTCTTGCTCCTTTCAGAACTCACAGCTGTGCAAAAGCAGTCGGCCTCTGTTCCTTCTGCTAAAGCCTCATAACATGCTTGTTACCATGTAAAGGTACTGCAGAGCATAATGGTGCCTGTGGTGCCAGCTCTGATGACATGCAGAGGAGAGAAACCCATCCTTATTTCAAAACCTGAAGAGGAGCTGCACACGTAACTGAAAATGGTGGGTTTGCTGCTTCTGGGTTGATCTGCCCATGGAGGCACATAATTATCTCTAGCTAAGTGTTTCTGTAGCTTGTGGATCTTCTGAAGTACAGTTTGTGTCACCAGATAATCATAGGCCTTTCTGCAACAGACCAAGGAGAACAAGTAGCATTAATGTCTCATTACTGACTCTCATTCAGTCTCAGCAGTCCCAAGCTGTGTGGATTCTTCTACACTCCAATGTCCTTTATGTTTCATTTGTAGGATGGGCATCCAGATGTCTCCTACTTTGCACCTGACTGCTTACATCCCAGCCAAAAAGGCCATTCTCAGCTTGCCAAGGCTCTCTGGAATGCCATGGTAAGGTGACAGGCTCTGCATATAACAACATCTTTACCTAGACCTGACGACCATTAAAATTATCTCTGTAATAAGCATGGCAATTAAGGCCTGGATAGCACTGGACCTGGTGTTTGTATCTTCTTAGCTAGTCAAATACCCTCTCATTTTGGCACTGCTCTCAGCCTAGAATCTCCTAGTTCTGGAAGTGTGTGGGGAGGAGAGGGATGCTCTAAGTGCATGATCACAGTCATTTGTGACTTCAGCTGAGCAACTTCAAGTCTACTTCACCCGCTGTCGTGCAAGGCAGGATAGCATTTAATATGAATTATGTTTCTATAGGCTGGGATGGGAAACCACCAAATAAAGAATTGTAACTGCATACATCAATTTAAAATGGGTTACTTAGAAGTTTGTTTTAAATCTCTGTGTTGTGAATGTCTCATTAGGAATTAAAGTGGCTTTAATTCAGTTCAGTTTTACTACTTTTGGAAATGAGTAAAGCTCAATAAAAATAAGTCGTTAAAGGTTGCTTAAGCAAACCCATTTTACTTAGCATTGCAGTGCAGGAGGAGGACACACACAGTTGGAGGCAGTGTCTTGCATCCTGAATATAACTTGTATATACTTTCGGGTAATATCTTAACAGCTGACATGATTGCTTGCAATCATCAAGCAGTACCTCTAATTAGATTTGGTTTTATCTTCTACGTATAAACAGCCTTTTGTTGGAGATGCCATCATGCAGCCTAGCTATAAAAAAAGAGGCACTCTTAACCATCTTTTATGCAAGAGAAGAGAGTTTACAACCTTGCCTTCTGGCGAAATTCCAAGGTACTTCATGTGCCTGCCAAAATCCTCCAGGAGTTTAAACTGATCCCACTGTAGCTTTCCACTTCCCATTTTAAGCTTCTTTCTAGAGTTGCTCCTTTGTTATGCAGTTGCCATGTTCTTTCTGAGAAGTAGATGCATTTCAGCCTTGGGTAAATCAAGGTCTGTAAATACAGCCAGCTTTATATAGATTTGAAAGGTACATTTAGTTTGTTTTGGATTGGAATTGTTATACAAATTTAAGATGAGCTGACATGGTTACAGAATAGGTTCTTTTGTCTTTGTTTCCAGTTACAGCCTGTAGGCCAGAAAGCTGACTCATTTGATTTCACGGCTGACATCGTCCTTGACTGTCCAGCTCAGGTAAATATACCACATCGTGGAAGCTGGCTATCAGGAGGCTGTGTGTGCTTGTACTTGCTGCAGAGAGCAGGGGTTCGGTATATCTGGAACAAGTTTACTTAAAGCTTTGTTATCTGCTTACCTCTGAGTGGCAGGTGCTCTCGTGTACCTGCTTTGGTGTCCTGTTGCCCTTTTGCTGTGCCATGGATACTGATTGACAACATGCTGATTTGTGTGTTTTCAGCTGTAACAGAGGTTGTGTTTTGTTGTTTGTGAAGTACAGAGGCAGCTCAAGCAGCAAAAATGAGAATATGCTGCATTAACTTTCCTATTTGAATCAATGGCATTTGGGCACCACAGCAGCTTTGAAAAATCTAGATTTTGTTATCTCTTGAATTAGTAGCAGGTTTTCCTGGTCTGATCCATAGCACAGACACTTCAAACTCTTTGGAAGCTGCTTCTGTAGTTACAAAACAAGCTGCTGAACTTGCAGTACAGTTACTAGGTATTGGCACATGAAAATGACCACTGCAGGCAGCAATAATTGGCTCCCTTTCTTCAGCAGTTTCAACAAGGAGGCTGAAGAACTGAATAGATCAGGGAGCTGAGTTGCTTTCTCAGTTCTGAAGACAGGTGTTCAAGTTATATATGGGAGGATTTTGTCCATATTGTGTCCCTCATGTCAGAAAAGGAAGATTTGCTGAGTTATTAATCAGCATGTTTCAGAAGTCCTCATATTCACTCAAATTGATCACACGTCCTTTACCCAGTAATCTTTCCAGGTATCTTAAATTGTCAGCAACTTCTTCAGGGCCAAATAATGTGGATTTTATGCTTCTTTCCCTTCATCCACTCTTATTCAAAGGTGTTGCTGTTCAGAAGTAGGCAAAATTTTATATCCCTTGAAAAGCCATGTGGCCATTGTTTGCAGAAATGGTAAGCTCACAGTGCTTTAAAAAAGTCATTGATAGAAGTGCCAGTAGCTATGGAAAATTATTTGTTTGAGGCAACTTCATGAACAATTAAATCTTGCCTTCTAATTGTAGTGATTTTTAGGACATCCTTATGCAGATCACTGGAATTTTTCTTATTTGAGATAAGTGGGCATCCAGGTGAGATTTTTTTAGCCTATACAATGTGCATGTCTTCCTCAATGCATGCTGCATTGGTAGGGGACAAAAATAACTATGCAATCTCTATAGCCTCTCTTACAGGAAAGAATGATCTTTTCAGTAAGCAATCTTTCATTTCCCTTTTGCTGACACAGAAGATCTGCCCAGGTTTGTCTAGACTTTACATCAGTGTCTCTTGAAAGGACTAAACATCTACTGAAGTCTAATTGTGGAGGGTTAGGAGAGGAAAATGTTAAACTGCAGTTGGCCTCTCGCATATGTAATTTTTGCCGTAAGGTTCTAAACACAAATTTTGTAAGTTTTAAGGAAAGAGCATGGTTTCAAAATCTAGATTCCAATTTTGCAACTCAGGCAATTACTTTCTTGGTGATATGATGCCTTGATATCACTTGCTATGGTTTGTGCCATGTGCTTATTGCCTAATTTCTCTTATTTCTCTTATTTTTGTTTCCTCTTTGTCCAGAACAAGCCATTCCTGAGAACATACAAGAATAGCAACTACACATATGTAGAGCCAACTACTGAGCCAATAGAGGTGATTGTTGCATCTTTTGCTTCATTTTAGACAAACTGTGTAAAGCTGCATCTGGTGGCTGTTAACACATCATACTGAATATATAGATTACATAAACTATTACCAATTTTTGAAAAGGGGAGTCTATCTTGCATTGCACTTTTTCCTGTGTAAACAGATGTTTTCCTAAATGCCAAACAAAATTAATCATATTACTGATGCAATTGTATAGGTAAGCAACCTGGGATGCATCGTTAATTCAGATAGCAAGTTCCACACAGTATGGAGAAGTTAGCCTAGAATCCTAACCCCCAAATGCAGTTCAGGAGGTGTGTGGATCATACTCTCAGGCATGTGGTGTAACTAACTCTTAGGGATGGTCCTGTGCAGGGCCAGGAATTGGACTCGATGGTCCCTGTGGATCCCTTCCAACCCAGCATATTCTGTGACTCTGTGATCTGAGGAAGGTTTAGTTATTGTGTTCTTGAGCCACTGTACTTCCATATACTTAAGTAAGCTTAACCTGTAGAGGGCAGTCACCTTTACATCTTGAAAATGTGGCCGGATACAAAGGTGATAGGAATCCCATTTTCAAAGGGACTCAATTTCCACCATGACTGAGCAACTACCACGAGGTAAATTAAACAAGCGGCAGAAACAAACATTGTGTGTAGGACTTGAGGAAATGAAGCCGTTATTTGCTGGCAGTCAAAATGGGCTGGGATAGTTTGGCTTACTGGGGTCCTAGTGACTAGCCCAAATATCAAAATCTCTGTGTGCCTTGAGGGTTACAAAGAGCAACAGTTATTGTTTTAGCTCTAGTTTATGGGATTGCAGTGGGATTTTTACCTGTAGAGCTAGAGTTATACTTTTCGTGGGTAATTCTTGCACTTCACTGAATCTCAACAGCAGCAGCTTTTCAAGTGATTAAGGAAAGGAACAGCAGAGAAGGAGTAAAGGAACAGTTTCCTCTCTGATTTAAAAATAAGCCCAGCAGTCCTTTCTAGCCTCTGCAACCAGACTTCAATGGCTGATAGTGGAGCCTATTACACCATTTTTTGCAAGAATAGATGAATTTGTTGTGATGCTTTTTAACCCTAACCATGCTTTCTGAAGACCACTGGTCCATGTAGTTTTACTCTGAATGGCAGAATTGTGCAATCACGGAATAATTGAGGTTGCAAGGGAACTGAGAACATCCCTCATCTGACCTCCTGCTTCAAGCAGGGCTGGCCCTTAGATTAGTGTAAGCAGCTGTCTTTGCTCTTGCAGGGACTGCCTATTATAGCAATTGTAGTTTTTCCCTTGCTGCCTTCTTAGCTAGTATTGTTCTCATTACCAAAAAGCACGGGTGGCACATTTATCTGCTGTCTCTGCTGGTGAACCAAGGTGTTCTGCCATGTGTGGTTGATTCAATTTCTTCACTTGGTGGAATACATATAATAACTATTATATCACCTATATAAATGTACAGTAAAGTACAATTATTTAGGGCCTGACAGTTTTCTTTACTGAAACTTTTAAAGCCTCAAAGTTTTTTCAGGGAAAGCAAGCCCTTTTTGAAAGTTTCTGGGAAAAGAATATGTTCCTAGCAAAGTACATGGGGAATGTTAATATAGTAATAGAATCATTAAGGCTGGAAAAGACATCCAAGATCACCAAGTTCAACCTTTAACCATGCCCACTAAACCATATTGCAAAGTTCCAGGTCTACTTTGTTTTTTGGACACTTCCAGGGGCGGTGACTCCACCACTTCCCTGGGAAGACTGTTCCAATGCTTGAGCACTCTTTCAGTGAAGAAATATTTCCTAATATCCAACCTAAACCTGGTGCAACTTAAGGCCATTTCTTCTTGTCCTTTGGCATGTTACCTGGGAGAACAGGCCAACTCCCACCTCATCACAATCTTCTTTCAGGTAGTTGTAGATAGCATTAAGGTCTCCCCCGAGCCTCCTTTTCTCCAGACTAAACAATCCCAGTTCTTTCAGCCACACCTCATAGGACTTAAGTTTCAGTCCCTTCACTGGTTATTATAATAGTACATTAATAATATAATACCTTAATATAACATTATAACTTTGCCAATAATTTTATTGTTTGTTTGTTGGTATTTTGGGGATTTTTTTGCATCTGATATCTTTTAAGACAAAGCAAGACTTCAAACCTGGAGACCCTACCTTCTAGGTCAAGGACAAAATCTCCAGGCTGTAGAGAGGAGAAAAAAATAATCCTCCTTATGGAACTTTGTCATAAGCAATATTTGGTGATGAAGTGTTTTGCCTTTGGAAAAATTTTATGCTTTGGCTAGAAAATGCCACCAAAAATAATTATTGTTTGGATAGTATTCTACAGAGAGGAGGAAAAGACTGTTGAGCTATATAGGCACCAAACTAGGATCCGTGTCTTAACTTGGTTTTGCCCTTCACTGTACAACTAAATCATATATGAATTCTGTATTATCTTTTAACCACAAAGGGAAACAATTTCGTAACTTGCCATTTCAGAATTGGGGCAGTGAGCTATCGTGTCCTGAACAGTCTCCGTCTAGTCATGTCCCAACATCAGGTGAGAAAGAACTCCCAAGCTAAAATCAAAAATAAGAAGGATTTAATCTTTTGGTTTTAAAAACAGTAAGATGTTGAAGTGGCACGTCCTAGGTGGAAAGTAAACAATAAAAGCTGGTATATTTAGCAGCAAAGGAAGAAAATCTGTCTTGCCATACACAGTAAGTTCTGCATGACAGCAGGTGTGCTCTCTGTGGATAAATGTGATCACATTTGTCATACTTGTGTATCATAGACATCATTTATCATGCAGCAACATGGCAGATTAAAATTACCTAGGAATGTTAGTGGCTCAGCAAGTTGGAACCTATACAAGTGCTGTATGTATTTGGAAGGCTTTACGGAGAAATTTTTAATTTAAATATATTAATCTATGGCCCAAACCTGTAAGCCAATTAAAAGAGATGAAATGTATGCATCTGCAAACATATCTAGTCCATTTCCATTTTTTCCTAAGCTCTTTTAAGTTGCAGCTTTCCATGTCAGTTGAGTACACTGGTGCTAGCAAAGACAAGAAGGCATAAGCCTTTTCCCTAGCTGACATACAGAACTTGAACCTCATTCTCCCTAAAAATGCCATCAGATTGGAACCTAAGACTCGTATCTTTATTCTGTTAAACAGCTTCTTGTCAGTTGTCGGTAATCCTGCTCTTATTCTCCTACTGTTTTTTAGTACATGAGCTACGACCTGCTGACATCAGAGTCATAGGAGCACTGGGAGATTCCCTAACTGTGAGTACTGCAGTATTCCCACGTTTAGAATGAAAAGAGCAATTGTCAATTTCTACCTAGATGTTGTCACATCAGGCATCATCAGATAGAAAGCAAATTGCTCTGGCTCGGCAAAGCAAAACTCATCTACCTGGTTCCCCTTGCAAAGAAATAGCCTGAAGGGATATGAGTGACATTGGCAATTGTGTAATCCAGTAATGAATAATTCAGGCCAGGACAGAAATGGGATCCCATTCTCTATTGCACACAGTGTATTCAAGTGTTTTTGAAAAGGGAAGTGGCTGCCTTATAGGAATAGTCTTTTCTGACATAAAAAAAAAGGTAGAAGCAATTGGAATTTTTTGTGCAATGAAGCATTTTGCTGAGAATTCCCATAGAAATAATTGATTGCAGAATTAAGTGCTTCTCACTTGAGATAATTCTGAAACTTCTGTATTTCAGAATTTTGCTTTCAGATGTTGCTTCCTAGATTAGACATCTTCCAGTTAAAGCTCTGATGTATTTCAAGTGCCAAGGAATGCAAGCTGAAAAGAAAAAATTAGGCACCAAATAAAAAAAAAAGGCCCCAGAAAAGAATAGCAGGGAATACTGCAGATCTGCACTGAAGTTTTCTGAGAAAAAGTTCCATAATTACACAGCACTACAGAATTGTTCTGGCATGGGATGAAAGCAAACATTTGTGTCAACAGTTCCCATGAATTTTAACTCCTGAGCTAAACTGATGCTCATTCTAGCAGCTTCAGCTCCTGTTGAGCTCAGAGGGAGTTGAAGGGACTGAAGCCCGTAAATGATCAGGCTTATTTTACAGGCTGCTGTGCATGTCTTCATTACGCATCATGCACCTCCTCTTTAGCTTTGAAACTGATTTTGTCTGACCTGATGTAATCCTGGCTTTCCCCCCTGCTGCTGAGCTTTGAGCTTTTCTTAGAAGACCTCAGTAAAGACCTACAATTCTCCCTCCTATCCATTGCAATGACTCTTCAAATTAATTGCTTTATTTCCTCCCCTATATCTAGTGCTAGACATGTGCACTGGCACATACCTCTTATTTTAAAAATTTTAATTCTTTTAGTAAGGGCTGCACTATGATGCTTGAGGTCTGTCTCGAGCTGAGCAAGGCAGGTTCTCATATTGCCATTATTCATGCAGTTCCTATTATTTGCCATTGCCGCAGCAAGGTGTGATTGGGGGTTTTATTAAGTGATTTATGTGGGGGGGCCAGAAAAAATGACAGAGCATTTCCCACATATGTACACATGCACACACTTCCTGCACACAAAGAATACCAGCAGCAGTGTGTGCTTTTTAGTGCATAACCATCCCTGGCACAGAGGGACTGCAGCAGCAAAGTCCACTAAGGCACTGATTTCCCTCCTGGTATCTCCCACGATACCCCTGAATGCAGCCAGTGTCTATGGCTGAGTTGGTAACACGGCTTTTTGAAGAATACAAGATTAAATGAAACCACTAAGAAATCATAAAGCTATAGAACAACCCCTTTTCACGGCTGCTGTCCTGAATGCAAGTCAAGGTGCTGGCCTTGATGGAGGTCTGTCCCAGTCCTGTGAGCTACTCAAATTAATCACAAAGGTCTTTTTTCTGATGGCTTTGTGTATTTATTTATTTAATTTTGAAAGATAATAAAGTTCCCAGTGCAGGAAGGAAGGCTGTTCTCAGTCTAGATGCAGTTGGATTAATGAAACATTGAGCAATTTAGTCACATCACTGGCTAGAATGCATCTATCTGACTTCTTGGCACCAATGCACAGTGAAAGTAATAGATATACCAATATGCTTATCTATATTGGCAAAAAAAGTCCTGTCATCAAGTCCTCATCAGGTCTGTATATGTTAGACTAACAGAGTGGATCCAGGAGAGAAAAAGTGGATTTTACACCAAAGATTTGTTTTCTTGGCAGATTAAAAAGCATCTCCTCTGATTTATGTACAGCTAAAACTGGCTGGGAATTTTTCATCAGTGTTTAGGGCTTTTTTTCCCTGGATTATTAAGTCTCTCAGAATCATCTTTCTTTGGGAAATGGCAGGATGAAGCATTTTCCACCAGAAAAATCCAAACAAATACAAAGCAGTTGGTGTTAATCTGGGTCCCATTGGGTGGCTAAAATAGTAGTTTAAAAGCCTTATGTCCTTGACCTTACAGTCTGATGTCCTCTGGCTGGACTATATCTCCTCTGATGCTCCATGGTCTACCATCTGGATGAGTTGCTTTTGCATATGAGGGGAAGCCTGTGAAAGTGAAGCATGAGAGATGCAGGGCTGCCCAGAGGCCAGTGTGTAATGATGAATAGAGACATGGAGAATTTATTCTAAAACTGGGATATTGCAAAAAGCTTGGCTGTTTGCAGAGTAATGTTACCAAAATTCTTCAGCACTTTCAAAATGTGATGTGTGTCTCACCTAAATTTGTAGGACTTTTTCCTATTAGCATTTTATAATTGTTCTTTCCATCTTTTCCAGACTGCAGTAGGAGCCAAAGCACCTGACCTAGAAACAGACTGGAGGGGACTGTCCTGGAGGTGAGAATGCTCATTTTTGTCTTTCTCTGTTTTTGTCCACACAGTTAAAAGTGTGTGAGTCACCTGGTGAAAATGCAGGGGTAGGATGCTGACAGCAAGTATTGCTTGGTAAGGATTGGAGGAGTCAGGACTGGAAGAGAAAGGGAATGATTCTTGTGGGCTTTTTTGGTGTTGGCTTTTGCTATTTTAAAGCAAAGACAATGCACAGCAGAGGGTATGAATCGCAATAGCCATGCTAGAGTGGAAGGAAACTGCCTGCTTCATATGGGCAGGCATATGGTTTATAAGCCTTTGCACGCGTATATGTTCTTTCCTACGCTCTTTCTTTCCCCCTTTGTATGTATCTGCAGGCACAGATTATTTTCAGGAGGGGCTGCCAGAAGTGGTGTAATGGTGTATTGGCTATGCACACAGACAAGTTTTAAATAGTAGAGGCAGAGGCTCTTTTCATAATCAACATTGCAGAATTGCAGATAGATGGTTAATGAGCATTTCGTGCAGTCTCTTCTATGCATAACTGCACATAAATGTAGTTTCAGCAAAGTACTGTGGAGCAACTTTAGTGAGGAAATACGCTTTTGTATGGTGGGCATCCCAGCATTTTCATGTGAAAAATCAGTTCTCCAAGTATGCTCTGTTCCCAGCCTGAGGGCATAGCTTCTATCTTAGCTGATGCCTTGCTTTATTTAATGTGAAATATCCTTTCACTACTTTCCCTGAATTCTTGTGGTTTATCTCTTTACTATTTGAAATTAGTATTTTTGGTGAGGGCAGTTTCTTCCTTCTTGGGCTGCTGCAACAACACACGGTGACAATAAGACAGATGGTTGCAGGATTAACCCTACTTGGTGATTTTATTCTTTCCCTTTGTAGTATTGGAGGTGATGAGACCCTGGAGATCCAGGCTACTTTACCTAGTGAGTATCATGGAAAATAAATGTGAGAAAAGCAGAAGTTGGATATTACACTGCACATCTTTTAAGTGGATGCTAGGAAACACCTGGAAAGGGTCATTTTTTCCTTGCAAACAGAGGGGATATCCATCTTTTGTGGATATGAGCAGTTCATGTGAGTCACAGCTGAAACCCAGACTAACCTAATTAGCTGTGAAGTTGATTCAGCCCCTCCACATCACAGGACATGCATGTGATTGTATCGTCCTTTTGACCAAAATGATTAGGAGTAAATGTGCTGAAGGTGACAGAAGTCCATGGCAGATCTGATCCTCCCTTATTTTGTGCTTTCCAGTGATTGACTGTAATGGCTGTGTGAAAATGAAGGGCTATGAAACAATTAGCAGTCCATCTAGGTAGGGTTGGTGACAAGGCTATACTTCTTCCTGATGATTTCAAGTTTCTAAGTAGCACTGAAAAAAAATCTAAAAATACTATCAATTTCTTGCCCTAGTGTTCTATGTAATTGTTCCCTGTAGTTGCCATAGAAACCATTAAGTGGTCAGTGTGACAATAAATTGTAAGGGACTTGGTTTACAATGGTTGATCTACTTGTGTGTGATCCATGCTGTGAAGCAGTTTTACAATACCTGACATTGCTGGTAACAAAATCTGATACACTTTGTCTTGTAGCAGGCACTGTGTTCAAATTAAAACAGAAAGCACAATTCATTTATGCATTATAAATGAGACTCTGTAAAGAAGTTTTGGACAGCACTACAGGCACAGTAACAAAACCAGTGCTCAGGCATCATGCTTCCCCACTGAGAGTTTCAGTGAAATCTAGTAAAGTAAATAAAATTCATTCTCTGCCATAAATATTATTATCTAGGAGGAGTGTGATGTAGATGACCATTTTCAGAGCATTTGCTTCTGGTACATGAAAGAAAGTAACCACAAATACTCTTCATTACAAATACACTTTAATTCAAGACCGGTGAGTTGCCTGGGACCTCTGCATCTCCTGGGCCACCAGACCCCAGTTCCTCAAGTCCATAGAGATAAACAGTTGCAGTGATGAAGTTAAAGCAGGAACTAGAGTCTCCAAAGCAGGTGTGCCGGTAGCTTCTATAAAGTCACTGTGAATAAGGAGAAAATTCAGGTCCATATTTTCACCACTCAACTGGCTTGTCCTTCTGCAGGAGGCAAGGCTGCTGTTTGGGCTATGAATGGTTAAACACTGTGCTTTTTCTTTTTAAGATATCTTGAAGAAATTCAATCCGAACCTCTTTGGCTTCTCCACTGGCATATCTAAGGAAACAGCTGGATTCAACGTTGCAGAGAGAAATGCCACAGCGCGGTAAGCACAATCGCAAATGAGTGAGAACTGATGTACTGGCAGATTACCTTTGAGACACATGTCAAGGTTGAATTAATACTGGTGACCTGCTTGTACTGAGCATATTTCTGTGATCTGATATTTTTGATTGTGGGTTTGATTTTTTTTCTTAAATTCAATTCAGTATTTGGGGGATTTATGTGCCTATTTTTCTAAATCAGAGACAAAGTTCCTTTCTTTATTTGATTTCTGTCCATAATTTCTGAGCCAATGCCTTAGTTTTGCTTCTAATTCTACCAATACCTTTTTCTGCCCAGTCTTCAGTTTGCAAGTCCTTGATTCACTGCCAGGCAATATCTGTAATGAGAAAAAATTCATCTGCATCTGGGAAACGTGGCTCAAACTAACAAATAGAAGGCCACTGCTACACTACTTGCATTGAAAACTATCCTTGTTTGCTGTGCGAAGGAAAATAACGGAATGAGCATCTGGGAATTAATTCCTTTCTCCTCCTGAACTAAAAATCTACTAGTCGGTTAAGAACCAAAATATGTAAAAGTTTATATGGCATACACTGTGCCTGCTCCATGGATACTCCCACAGTTTGTTTCCAGGACCTTTTGTGACACCTTTATCAGCCCTTAAATTTGCTGCAAGAGAGTTTTAGGATAGCTAGCAAAGCCTGTGTTGCTACTAAATATTTCACGGGTGCCCTGAGCAAAGCTGACTCAGCGTGATCAGTATGGTTCTGGGAATCCAAATAATGTAACTGCATTTGTGTGGGTGCTAGAGAGAGGCAGGGCTTACTAGCTCAAGCACAGTCTTATTCTGGTATATCAGGAGCTCGTTTCCAGCTGGTGCCTCAGCGTGGTTTGTGCTTTGGCCCGTGGACATTGCATTCTGCCCAGAGCTGGACTAGGACTCTCCAGCCTGGCAGTCCCACAATATAAGCAGTATCTTCCAGCCATAAGACAAGCCATAGGAATTTAAGGCCCGATCAGAAAGGCTGGTTAGGTGCCCAGATTCTGTGTAAGCACCAGACTCCCCCACTAGGTTTTGAAGGGCCTAACTAAGTGTCTCTGTGCATCTGGGTGTTAACGCTTTTCTCCAAACAAAATGCACTTAAGCCAACTCTGAGATGGGAAGAACTCATACCAGTTGCCTGCCACTTGGCAGCCATCCCAGCTGAAGTTCCTTTCAGATCAGATTATTCATTTGTGCAACTCGATCCTTCAATGTTTGCTCATCCTTTTGAGGCATCGCTTTCCTTATACTGACTTCTGCTGATCCTGAAATTCCCTGAAATGAGGAGTGGGGAGATCAAGAAGATGATATGGTTTTGGAGCACACATCTAAAATCTTCTGTCCTCTCTCTCTAGCAATATGCCAACCCAAGCACGTGAATTAGTGGAGCTAATGAGAAACAGCTCGGTAAGTGGAATTTGGGCAAACCCTCAGTGGTTCTGTGGTCTCTGGGAAATGATTTTAACTGATGGGATGCTTGGGTCATGAAGAGTGCTTTATTGATGAAAGAAAAGTCAGTGTCCTTGTCTCTGCTGTGCATTCCAAGATGAACCTGCCAGATGAATTAGCCTTTAGCGGATTACAATTTACCTATACAAATTCATGCAGGTAAGATGCAAACACACAAGGCAGAGACGAATGCAGGGTGCAGTGCAGCCAGAGGATGTAAGGATGGTAGTGAGGAAGAGGAGAAGTCTGAAGGCTTTGGTGAGATCACAGGACTGCTTAGTTGAGCAGCAGCATTTAAAGTGGAGATCATAAAGTATGAATGTAAAATTGGTGGAGCAGGTATCTGCAGACCAATATGAATCACACTATTCACAATACTGGGAAGAGGGACTACTGAAGTCTTTGCAGGAGAATAAGCCATCTGAAACTCTGGGTTTGAGTAGGTAAGTAATTAATCAGTGACCAGAAACCTCAGGGTTGGAGGAATCCCTGTCACATCACAGTCTCAGTCTTTTCGGGAATTAGTAGGGGATCTAGCATTGTGGACCAGTCTGCTGTGCCAACTCCACTGAGGGCCACAAAGGGCACCCAAAGAGCGACTTGCTTTAGTTCAGTGGCTGCTGCTGCAGTTTGGCATCTGCAGAAGAAGTCTATGAAAAACCCAAGGTTGCCCTGCGCCAAGTGTTGGCTGAATTTGAGTGGATGACTGTCTGGGTGGTAGCTGTTGGTTCAGGGACAGCATTCCTTCTAAGAGAATAGGAGTGCCTGGTGCTTCTTGGCTCAGACTGAATGGGAAAGGAAAGTACTGAATAAGCAGGGTTTGTGAAAGCATGTTTCTCCATGCCAGCGCTCTTGATGGATGCTGCATGCTCCCCGCACTGTCAGATACTCTGCATTACCAATTGTTTGGCAGAGTGAAAGGAGCTGGTGTGGATCTTCAACAGATTAGAACAGGATCTAGAGCTTTGTTTTATTCACAGCTTTTTATGCATTTAAAAAAAAAAAAAGAAAGAAAAAAAAAGAGGGGGTGTGTCCCTGCCACACTGCTTCTTCACAAAAGGCTTTCGGAGCAAAGTGCTTGTTTAAAGAGGAGAATTCAGACCTGTGGGTGATTCCCAGGCCCTCCCTCTATTTGTGGGATTCTTTCGCAGATGTTTGTTATGTAAATGCACCACACTAAAAATAGTTGCCTTTGATTCCTTTCTTTGTACTGAATGTTACAAAATGTTTTGATGAGATCCAGCTCTCAGCAGCGCCTATTGTTAGCTTGTGGTGACGTGGATGCTGCAGCTGCCCTTATATGAGCTCAGTGAAGTCACCAGCCTCCTGGACTCTTCTATTTTAATCCAGCTGTCTATTCCCTGGGGCACCCCTCGCCCCTCCTGACCATGGGGTAATACTTGCCCAGCTGGCAGGGATCCCCAGCAGCTCCAGTTCCACAGCTTCATGAGTCACTCCAGCCTCCACTCCCACACTGCTTTATCCCCACGCTGCCCGCAGTGTTTCAGCCATGGCTGGCAAATCTCTCCTGTCCTGAAGCTAACTTTCATTTAGGGACGCTAGCCGCCACAGACACATTTCCATGCTCGGTTACCCTGACAGATCTTGTCTGCTGAAGGGAATTTCCTCACAAAAGCCAAGGTGAATTGCAGTAGACTAGCAAACAGTTCACACTTTCCCCCTGAAGAGATGCTTTTCTTTTGCCCACTTAACTCAGCATACCTCCTTTGTTTTGCTCTGCTGTCCGTGACCCATTTAGCCCCATTTGTGAATGTTACTTCTATGTGCCTAAGCAATGGATGCTACAATCTGTTTGTTTTATGTGCCACTAGAAAATTAACTTCAAGGAAGACTGGAAGCTGATCACCATCCTTGTTGGAGGCAGCGACCTGTGCCAGTATTGCTTGGACAAGGTTTGTATCTCTGAATTGGGCATGCTTATCCAGGCATTTGGCAGATGACCAGCACTGGAAACATAACCATTGTCTCTCTCAGGGAGCCAAAGTTCCTCTTTGTTTAAATGGCACTTAGTCCAGCTCCTTTCATCTGCATTGTATCAGAAACAGGTGCACAGCTTTTAGTACTGGGGCACTGCAGCTCTGGAGAAACGCATTATTTAAAAATAGGAACCTGCCCTATATTGAACAAAATACCAAGAATAATATCAGTTTATAGAGAAAAAGATATCTTTTCTCTAGCTATCTGTGGTCATCTCCTCTGAAACAGTTTATGTGGCACAGCCTGGAGATCTGGACCCCAGCTTGTTGGAATGACCATTCACTGTTCTCTGTTTTGCTCTCTTTTCTTTACAGGCTGCTGCCTGGAGCCTTTGTCCCCTCAACTCCACCTCTATAATTAGAGTTAAAAAGTTGCTTTGCTTATGGGTTTTGTGGAGTGTGACTGCCTTCATCCTTATTTCCCCAGATTGGTAGTTTGGGAAAAAAGGTATTGTTCTATTCATAGGGCAACAAATATTATGGGTCACATAAAAGACAACATGAAATCCAAAAATATGATCTATATAGTCATTCATTAGGGAAAGATTCTGCCAAGATACCTTAGGATTTTCTGCAGGAATTAGGGGAATATGTTAGTGACATAGAAACACAAGCACTCTGTACATATGGCAATAAATTTCTTGATCCGAAAGTATATTTGCCAACAAAAGGAAAAAGGAACATTGAGTTGGTATATCTTCGCATGGACCACCTTCTTGGTTTCTGAAAAAAGAGTGACCCAATTTTTTTTCTTTCTTTTAAACATAGGAAACCAATTCAGTGCAAAAGTATGTAAAGCACCTTCAGGACACTCTGGATATTTTCTATGAGGAGGTAAGCTTTTAAGATACCCTAGCAAGCTATGTTCCTGGCAAGCACACTGACGTTTTTTTCACCTCTGGTAAACTGTCAGTGATTATGTTTCATACAAGGTCATCTTTCAAATAGCTGGAGTCAGACTGCTCCTCAGTGCTGCATTTCAACAACTGTATTAGCTAATGCCCTGAGAAAGTGGGCTGCAGTTTCAGGAATAGCGTGTTTCACAGTACTTATTCTGTGAACCAAACATACATGATCCTACTGGCAGTTTTGGTGACTAAACCAACCGTTACACAGTTTCATCTACCCTAGAGCAAATGGAAATGTCCCAGTGAGTGAAGCGGCATTTCAGCTAGTTTGTACTAGCTGCTGGAATTTCTTTTGGCTGACATCCACTGTATGTCTCCCTCCCCCCTCTTTATGCATCATCCTTGCACATGACATGGGCTGCAGTCAGTGCAGCTTGCACTGACTCCCTGACCTACGGATGGCACTTCTTGCTTTCTTTGTAGTGGTATCATGTTCTGTTATTTGGTATGTCTGGTTATTATAATCCTTGCAGCTCCCGAGAGTCTTTATCAATATGGTGGAGATGCTAGAGTTTTCTGGTCTGCGTCAGATCACAGCAAGCTCTTCAAGGTGTGCTTTGACAGCAAAGTAAGTGAGCAAAACAGGTCTTTGCCTTTAAAGTGATAATTTTTTGGCTCAATCTCAATTTCTACAGTGGGTATCCACACCAAACTTCCCAAGCTATTTGCGTAGCAGCCTTTACCTGATGCACTCAGGAAGTTCCCATCAACTTCCTATGACTTCTTCCAATACTTCACCTAAAAGGCATGCACCTGTAGGTAGTGGATTTATCACTCTAAGGCAGCTCTAAGGCAGCATGTCACAGCACAAGTCAACATATAACTGTTGTACCACTGAATTTCAGAGCCTTTTTTGCCCAGCCATTCTCTGGGCAGCACCATAGGCTGACATCTCTGACGCCTCTCCTTGTACCCAGTGCTGCGTTACCTATGGCTAGGTAACACTGGGCTGCACACAGCAGAGTGCACAATAGGGAACAGCTTTTCACACCTAATGGAGGACATCAAAATCCTACCTCAAAGAAGGTTGAGGGACTCGTTTTGGAAAGCAGCAGTGCCTTTACAGGAGCCAGAAGGGACATGAAAAGGCTCTTTAGTTTAGCAGAGAAAGGTATAACAAAGGCCAGTAGTTGGAAGCTGATGCCGAATGAATTCAAATGAAGTTAGGCACAGATTTTTAATAATACAAGTGATTAACTACTGGAACACACTAGAAGGAAAAATAATGAATTGACTGTCTTGCTTGATGTCTTCATATTCATTCCAAGCACATTCTTAGAGGATGCATTTCAGTGAAGCACAAGTTATTACCTCTTGATATAGGAGTAACAAAATAAAACACAGTGGTGCAAGGACGCAGACTACATGAAGAATTTGTCTTTTCCAATTTTAAACTCTCAGTTGTCTGAAGATCTGCTGTAAGCTTATTTGTAGGGTGTGGGCTTTTTAATATTCTAACATATGTGATTTCCTGATAATATGTGGCATACTACACACTTCTGTGTTTGACTCAAGAATTGTGGATCTCACAGCTTTTACCAGCTGTGAGAGATGTTCATTTTGAACAGTCAGTAGGGATTTTTTTCTGAAGTATCTGTCTATTTCTAAGCCAAGGAGGTGGTTCTCCTTCTGCATGTGAGCTTTGAGCACCCATCCTAAGTTTCTTGATGTGAAGCACACATTGCTGAACAACTGCAAATAAGCTGTTCAAGATTGGCTTTTAATTCTAGTATTTTTTTCATTGAAGGAAAATTTGTCCATGTTTCTTAAACCCTGAGGAAAATTCTCCTGAACTACAAGAAATTAAGAGAGTTAACAGAGATTTCCAGGTAATACTTTGATTCTGTAACTGGTCATCTTCACTTGTGTCTATATTGCTTCCCTCACTGCCCTGCATATCCTCAGCAGGACAGAGAGGGGTAGCTGGGAAATAGCTTGGATACAGCCTAATCAAAATCCTACCCAGATAACCAGATAGTAGCAGTCAAGTCTTTCCACATTTCATAATGATTTGTCCTCGGTTCTGAGCTGGATGCAGATCAAGACCTGTTCTGTTTCCAGCTGCTGTTTCAACAGCCGAGAAGGAGTTAGTGATGACGGCTGCTTTGCTGATATAGGTTTGCCTGTTATGAACCCAATGAATAGCTCACATGAATTAGCATGTCATTGCAAGAGTGACAAATTACCCTGCTTTGTGGTTACCCTTAGCAGGAAAAAATAACTAAACTAACCATGGGTCAGCTTGCTATCTGAGAGTAACTGTTCATAGCCTCAGGCATAAGATTCACTCAAAATTAAGAGGCTATAAATAGCTGTTGGAGTGGAAGGTTTTTCCATTGATGTTCTATGAATACAGGAATCACTGTATCAGATCACATTGAGTTATCCAGTCCTCCATTCTGGCTCTGGCAGTGGATGTTGTCCAGTGAATTTGACAAAGCTCAAAAAATTCACCTTGGATAGTGCTAGTATAAGCCTACTAGAGGGGTCATTCTCCTTAACTAAGGAAGTGGAATCAGGAATGTTTTGAGATATGATCAGGAGCATTAGTTTATACCCATAAGATAGCAAGTAATAATGAGATGGCGTTTTTTGTCTGTCTTGATGTCTGTGACCATAGTTTCTGAAAGTGGCAGGTAATTCTTCAATGTTTAAATTTTATTTTACTTCAGGCAGACCTTTCTGAAAAATCAAATGCACTTCAGCTGCAAGTTGGCATTCTGAACTCATTTGTCACTTCTAAAAATTTTGGTCTTATTCCTTTTTATAATTCTTTGTCAATTTTAATCTCATGGCAATTTTGCAATATTGGTTTCTATGAGTAAGGATTGAACAGCTTTTTTTGCTTTTTTCTTTTAGTTAAGCAGCTTTATTATTTTTTTAATTTTTATATTTATTTGAATGTAAAGCTTCTGTGCATTTTCCTCATGAAAATCTCTTCATGAGCCAAATTGTTTTCTTAGCCATTTTCTTGACTGCTTTATAACATTTAACTGGATTTATACTAATAATTCACGGCTTCCTACACTGAAAGAAGTGTAATATGCGTGTTTTCGATAGCTGACAAATGCTAGATGAGCCTTGCAAGTAACTTTTCCGTTTCCAATAATTACCCTCCGTACAGGCTGAAGCTTTGCATCTGGTCAACAGTGGTCGGTATGAAAACCGTAAGGACTTTGCCGTTGTCATGCAGCCATTTTTCCGAAACACCTTGTTGCCCCTGGATAGCGTGAGTCCTATTTTTCTTTCCCATTATGTAAGGGCCAGTATCTTGATATCTTTTAAGTCAGTAAGATCCGTGCCACAAGGACTGTGTTTTCTTCTCTTTGCACAGTCTAGCAGCACAGGGTGGAACTTGTGATAAGAGGTGACAGAGTAGAAGACAAGGAAAGGCTGTGCTGGCTGTGACTCAAAATAGCTTTAGGAAACATTCATAGTTGTGTACACATTAAACCTAGGCACTCTGTCTCCCTCTAAACTGCATGTTGCTTCTCCTATTAAGGGGTTTGATTGGCACACAATTTTCTTCTCATCTAGGTTATGGAATATGTTCAGGATTTCTCCAAATGGAGACCAGCACTTGAATGCCTGACTCATTCCAACCTGGAAACAGGAAATAGCCTTTGAAACCGAACACTGATTCTCCTTCTTTTCTCCAGCCTTAGTATTATGTATGCTGTGTAGTTAAGGATACAAATATTCAGCATGAATCCTGGTCAAAACCAACCAGTTTTGCGTAATATTGATCTTTTTGTCATACCATCCCCATTTTTTTTCTGTCAGCCTTCAAGTTTGAACAATGGTCACCATACAGGTAGTGATGAGGTGAGGCAAATTCCTCCTAAAACAGACATTTGCCACAGCTGGATAGGCCCACCATTTTTATTGTTGCCTGATATTCAGCAGAATTTTCAACACCTGAAAGGTTGTAAGTCTGAGTTATGTAAGTTTAACAAGCCATAATAAGCAGTTTTCTATCAGTTCTGTACAAAGTGGAGTGTGGGTCAGTGGCAGTGTAACAGCCGTGACTATTGTTTAATGATAAGTTTAGTTTTGCTATGAAAATTGCTGTGTGAAATTGAGCAAGCTGTGTTACACAGGAGGTCTCAAGATGCAGTAATCATCCCACACTGTTAGGACTACCTAAGTTGATTTGCAGTGTCAAAATATGAACATATTGCCTTTAGGAAGATAACCAAAATTGTGAAGTGGGTATACCAAGTACAGTACACTATGAGATATAATATGGCAGATCTCAAAGATTTAAATGTGCTGAGAAATATATTTTTGCTGTTATTGCAGACCAGCAAGCCAGATCTGAGTTTCTTTGCGGCAGACTGCTTTCATTTCAATGTAAGAGGCTATGCTGAGATGGCCATGGCTCTTTGGAATAATATGGTAAGAGGCTACAACCTAGTTCCCTATGTGTTTGTGGTAGCAGTCCCTACAAAGATCATGATAAAGGTGTCTGAAACAAAAGAGTTAGGAAGACATAAAATTGATATCCTAGCAAGAGGGGGGCCACTCAATTCTAAGAGTTTTTTCAGTCTGCATTGCTTAGGAACACAATCCAAAGTGATCATGTTGCTTGAAACAGTGTAAGTCTTTGCTCATTCAAAATGAGAAATCCTGAGAGTCTTAAGGTAAGAAAAAATTCCTTTATGATTTGCTAAATAGCTTGCACTGAGGCAAAAAAATCAGCCTAGTTAAACATTCGGTCCTGTAGGTTTTCTGAAAATGTCTATTCAGTGAGCTTGCCCTTCTTCAGTGAATTCTGTTACATTTATTAGGAAAACATATATGTGACTGAATTTTTGCTGCCATTAATAGTGTGGACATGTTGTACCACCCACTCTAGTATCTGAGACAACTCTAGTAGAGTCACTGAAACTAACAGGGGGCTCATCAAAAATATGATGCCTCTGCTTGCAGTCACATTCCTTCTGTCATTTTGGGGAAAATGATAGCTTTTTAACAGTGTTGGAAGAGTGTGTAAGAGGCACGTGCTAGACTTGATAACTCCAAGATCACAGTTGCTTTCAGAAACATGATATTTCCCCATGCTGGAAGGAAGACTATGGTATTTTCATGCCACAGCAACATTTCCTTCTCTTGTCTCATAAACGCCAGTACCCAAACGCATTGTGCAAGCAGTAATCCTGTATCCTGGTTTGTGCAAGAAACAGCCATAAACAGAGGGGAATTTTTTTCCATTGAAGTAGAAGTTTTAGTAAGATAAGAAACTTTCAGGATACCCCAGAATAAGCTTGAGCATAAAACTGGGAAATGCAGGGCAGAATCTTGCAGTTGCCCAGTATGGCATAAGAGCTGTAGGTTCAGGGTAATAGAAAGTAGTGGACATACAATGCACACATGCGCTTGGAACAATTGATTTGTGCATGCGCAGCAAATCTGCCTATTTTCCATCAGCCTTCCCTGTCTGCGATTCCAGATGACAGCAGGGTGGTAGGGCTTCACTGTGTTTCATAGCTTAAACAGGGCTAATGGTGGCCCAGAAACCCCAGACAAATGTAGAAAATAAATTCAAATTGAGTATGGCTGAAGGTTTCAAGAAGAAAAAAAGATGATATCTGGACATATGGTAGCCTTAAATTGGGTTTCTGTTGCCATGTGGTATTCCTATTGGCCATTACTCATTCCTGAATCACCACCAGTCTTTTTTTTTCTGTGCCATCGGAGTTTTATTCTGTCCAGACTGTCACTCAATTCCTACGCTTGTAAGGATATTGACAGAAGGCTTTCTACTGCAGGAGGGACCAGAGTCCTACTGATGTGAAGCACAACTATTCCCTCCCGCAGAGATCTGTTGGTCTATGCCAACTGAAGATATTACTGTTTACTATTTAAATCTGGTTCTTGTAACACATCCCTGCTTTTTACTTGCAGTCCTTGTACGGCAAGGCTGTGCAAGCTTACTGTAAGGCTGTATTGTTTCCCTGTTCCCTGAAAAGCTCGGCAGCCTGTAGGCTTATGGCCAAATGACATGGATTCTTGTCAGTACACATAAAGGGCCAGACTGTGCCTGGCCACTGCGTGGGTATGCAGGGATCGGGATGGCTTAAGGAGTCTATCCCCCAGCATAATGTTCTTTGCTCCTTTTGCTTTGTGCAAAGCCAAGCATGCTCCTGCTCTCTGAAGTCAGAGGACTGTCTAGTCCTAAGGAGTTTCCACTGTTCCCAAATCCACCTCTTCAGTTTTCTGGCCCAGGTGAAGAGCACATGGACTCCGTGTGTTTAGCTTGTGTTCTGTCTCCATGCTTGGCACATGCTCTAGAGGAGCTGTGTGCTCCTTCTAGAAGTTGTCCTGTCCGCTCGTGGACTTGGGGATACTGTCATCTTCAAAGCTCAGAAGCTAATGCTCCTGAAGAACAGATTGCATAGAGATGAAGTAAGTACAGCTGGTTGCAGAATTTTGCACTTTATCATCTTTCATCTGTGCTCTGTGCCAGAATACTTACCAAGTGCCCTGGCAAGGGAAGTGTTACAATCATCTGCAAATAACCAGTCGCACTGCAGGCAGAATGCTACAAGACATGAGCCACACATCTTACAAATAACCACTGCAGAATCTGAACTGTTCCCTTTAAGGTGCAACAAAACTAGCAGTTTCAGTCTTCACCACCTTAGCTGGTGGGCAGGCCAAGGGATTAGGACTCATGTAAGAGTCCAGCAGGAACTCACAACTATCAGCAAAGCCTGGCATTCTGTTTTGCTTCTCATATTCTCTTCACCTGTTAACCTTCTTCCCTTCCCTAGTCATATTTTTCCGTGGTTCATCCCTTTTTATTTTTCAGTCTCTACTATCTTCTTTTTTTTTTTTTTTTTTCTTTTTTTTTTCTTTTTTTTTTTTAACTGAGCTAGAGAGAGAAGGTATTCCTAGTATTTCCATGTGGGAATCCTACGGATAGAATTTGGTTTTTTCCATGTTGTGTTGGGCTTGTTGCGGTATTGTTTCTTTTCAGCATACAGCTGAGACTTTAATCCCTTGAGGACAGTTAATGCCTGTATGGACAATATGAGAAGCAACAGTGGTCCTCTGTGCTATATTCCCAGAAGTGCTGGATGACAACTCTGCAGTTTCCTATGGGCCAGTCTTGAAGTCATTACTTCAGGCATGTCCAAACAACAGTTGTAAACACTTCAGTTGACATGACTGAGCAAGCCTGTACTCGTTAGTTTAACTATGGTAACTGGTGGTATGTGCACTCCTAGGCAACCACAACTGCTCTGCTATTAGCCGGGACATATTTTATGTTGAGTTTGAAATGGACTTGAGGTGAGCCCATGGTCAGCTATTGCAACTTAGCTGACAACTGGTAACATAAAAGGCTCTATTTAACTCACTTCTTGCAATCTTGTGAACCCAGCCTCAGCTATAAATCCCAGGCAATTTCTTGTCCGAATGAAGACTGCAAAGGTTGGCACCATCTCATTCTGTCTCTGCAACTCTACGTCATTTCTGAAGTCACTCCCATCACCATGACACCTAGGCATCTTGCTTGAAGTAATGTGCTAAGTAACATATCTAACATCTGTCATGTGGGGATTTTAATTTGTGGTTTATACTGCCATTTGAGATGTGCATGTGGGAGAACCAGATACATAGTAAACTGCTTTGTTTTAGCAGAATATTTAAAGTATGTGGTATTCAGAGTGATGCAAAAGGAGGAAAGGCTTCTCCTATTCCTTGCTTCCAAGGGAGTTTTTCTGCAGCCAGTACATCAGATTCTCAATGTCTTCAGTTCATGAGGGTTAAAATGTTTGCGAACATTCCCATGCACCTTCTACCACATTTCATTACTGCAAGCACCAAAAGATTGAATAAGAAGTTGTGACTGCCTAAGTCAAGAGAGTCTGAGAAGGAAAAAAATTCATCACTGTTTGCTGTTGCTTTTCTCTTCTTCAGCTGGAGCCAGTTGGTGAAAAGCAGACTTACAACAACTTTACCTATAACAGATCAAAACTCAAGTGTCCAAACTCAGTAAGTAAAGGCCAAGGTGTGCTCTCTATTAATTACTTCTATTTTTCTCAATTCTTCTCTTTAGTAAATCTCTTTAAGAGAGTATCTTTGTGAAGGCTTTAAATAGCTGAAATACACTCCTATTTTGTGAGAGACAGAGAAATCTCTAAGATTTAAGACCAAAAAAATTATCCTCGTTGCAGTGGAAATCCTCTCATTTAAGTCAGTTCTAATGAGTCTATGTATTTCCATTTGGTTGTCTGCAACAAGCAAATTAGGAAATGATGCCATCACTCCTGATGGCTGGTTTTTTTTGTTTTAGGAAGTTTCAGGCAATAAAGCAGGAAAGAGTTTGGTCTAAGATCGAGAGAAGGCAGCAACAGCTGATTGTCTAAAGATCAACAATTCCTCTTTGGGAAGGGGCAGTGGCATATTGTTGGAATGCTGCCTGTTGTGTGATCTGTGGTCAATAAAACCTTTGCTCTCCCTTTGTAGGAGAAACCTTTTCTTTTCACACGGAGAAATAGTGGATTTGGAAATTCAGACCTCAACTTGGAGAAATCTGAACCTTCAGTCCCCTACTGGGCTGCCATTGTGGCTGCAATAGCCGGAGTCCTGTTGGGTTCTTCACTCATCTGCATTGTGTCACGAAGAAGAACCAAGAAGCCCCAACGTAAGACTGACATAGAAAAGAACATTAAAACAACCCCTCTGTAACACAGGTCGAACAAACATCTTTCTCTGGCTGCTCTTTGGTGTGACACAGAGAAGCAGAATAAAAAACCTCTTGTATGTGAATGAAGCTTCCTGGTTGCCCAGGGATTTCTGGGCCCAATAATCTTGGTGAGAAATGTACTATAGAGTTATCTTCTGCGGATCAGTCAGGTAGAGGATGAAGTTCTAAGTATGTTGTGGTTTAACCCCAGCCGCCAAATAAGTACCACACAGCTGCTTGCTCACTCCCCCGCCATTCCCCCTCAGTGGGATGAGGAGGAGAATTGGAAAAAGGTAAAACACGTGGGTTGAGATAAGAACAGTTTAATAACTGAAATAAAGTGAAATATAATAATAATAACTCTAGTGAGATGGGAAATAACAAAAAAGAGAGAGAAGAATAAAACCCAAGAAAAACAACTGATGCACAGTACAATTGTCATCACTCACTGACCGATGCCCATCCCATCCCTAGTCAGTCATTGGCTCCTCCTGCCCGTCTTCCCCAAGTTTATATACTAAGTGTGATGATTTATGGTATGGAATATCCATTTGGCCAGTTCAGGTTAGCTGTCATGGCTTGGTTCCCTCCCAGCTTCTTGTGCTGGCAGAGCATGAGAAACTGGAAAGTCCTTGATTTAGAGTAAGCACTACTTAGCAACAACTAAAATATGGGTGTGTTATCAACATTATTCTCATACTAAATCCAAGATGCAGCACTGAACCAGCTGCTAAGAAGATTATTAACTCTAGCCCAGCTGAAACCAGGACAAAGTCTTAAAGCTTTTTCATTCTGGGGTGCAATTCTCTGTTTCGTGAATATTACACAGGATGTCAATTGCTTGCACAAAACAAGAAAACATGTTCATGCATCTTGACACCTTAACTGTGCATCTGTCCTTTTCTCTTTTAAAACTATATTTAACATGTTAGATACAAGTCCATGATTGCAACCTGGTATTCCCCGATAGCAAGGTGTGAGATAAATAGCAGCTGCAATTTCACATTAGATTCCAGCAAGACCATTGTGCTGAAGGTGCTAAGGTGAGTCTACAAGAGCAAGTACAATGCCTTTGAAACATCTTTAAGCCAGCTTCTGAGCAACTTGGATCATCTACATGGCATCTCTGGTGCAATGCTGGGCAGCACAGACTTGCAAAGTTGGTTTTGTTGTTTTGTTTTTTTTTTTTTTTAAAAATTCCAATCAAGAGTTCAGAGATCATCTTTCCTGGAAATCAGATTTTCTTTGTTTTATACCTGCAGGCCAATTAATACAATCTGTTAGTACAAAAGATACTCCACAAGTTCCATGTGATCTTGTTTTCCAATGTCTTTCTTATTTTCTGTGTCAAATATCTTACATTTTGATTTTATTGAAGCCAAAGCGTGGTTTGCACTGCTGCAATTTTTCTATGAAGTACACTACATTTCCACTCCAGAAATACAAATGAGCAGAAATTTAAAACGTTTCCAAGAAGAAAGTGTTCTGGGCTTCCTAAATCTACTCATTATGCATATGGAAGGTATTTAGACTCCTCCTTTTTCCATTTCACTCCTGTCATTGTCCTTGCTAAGATAAAAAGAGGTGAGCAGAGTACAAGTTGTATAGTTAGGTTTCAGCAGCTGCAGCTCCATTCAGCTCTTCTTTGATCTGCTTTCAAAGGTTGGGCTATTAATAGTAGGACATTTATTTACCTAAGTCTTATCCACAGATGTGTGTCTGGGAGATCTACATGCAGCCCAAAATGCAAAACAGAACCACTTTGCATCTTGTTCCAGTGCAGCACAGGCTGCTCTTCCTGTCCTTGTCTTCACTGTGGGTCATTAACTATCTCCCTGATCTCCCAACTGCTGATATTTATTTTGCTCAGTAAATGAAAACAAACACAGCCTCCAAGTTGCAGGAGACAAGATTTACTGTAGTCCAGTCCATTCCACAGCATCTATGCCTCAGACACGTTGGAAAATACAAGCCTCACAAGTGAGGAACCTGAGCAAATATCCAGTGGATCAAGAAGGCTACAATCTCCTCTCATCAATGTGCTTCTTATAACTCCTCTTCCCGGCTGGGAACTTGAATAGCCACTGCTCCTACAGCTCTTGGCTTGGGAAGAAGTAAAAAGATAACAGTTCTCTGCAGAACCTTTCATCAGTACTAGGTGTTTCAAAGGAAACTTAAAACAGTAGTGCAGTGCTGGTTGACCTTTCTAAATCATGTGTGCATGCAGGAAGTGGTCCTGGAGGATGAGTTAGAGCTACAAAGTCTCCTGGAGCATGAGTTAGAGCAACTGCAGTCTCTCACATCAGGTTTGTCCTGCCTAGATATGTGTACAAGTACATCTTGGGTTTCATGCTGGTGCCCCCTGCTAGAATAACTAAACATATCCTTTCCTCACTTAGAAAGCTAAATTTTGTTCTGAGCTTCTAAAAGCTAAAACATAAGAAGTGCAGTTGGTTGAGAAGTGAGAGGAAAGATGGCTCTTAGCTTAGTCACTATTCTGAAGGTTTTCTAGGGTGGAAATAATTCTTGTGCAGGAGCCTGGGTGATTCCTCTTTTGGACTGTATATACTCAGTTCCCTGCAGTATTTATCCCTGTAAGGAATGCTGACTTTACTGATGCTTTTGGGAACTGAGAAGCCATCAAACTTAAATTATATTGGCTCTCTTCTGCTAATGCAACAGGATACTTTTCCCCTAGTTTCTCTAGCTGTGGTGTAGCTTTAATGCACTAGTACAGCAGGAGTTGGAGCAGGAACTGAGAGGGTATGATTCGGTCTATGGAAGTATCTTCTGGCATCTGCTGTAGACTAAAGCATGTGATGAACTGCACTGACATTTAATAAAAAAATCAAGAATCACACAGTTTGCAGCCGCTCCACAAGCAAAAATATTTCCCCGAAGATGGTCCTGCTGAGCGTTCCCTCCATGCTTATTAAGCAGAGGTAATGTTAATCTGGAGTGAATGACAAATGATTAGGTCTGGATCTTTGACTGCATTCAGTATCACATTAAATCAGGAAGTAATCTCTACAGTTTATCTGTCAGTTGTCCATTCTTCCTTTTTTTCTTTAATAACATGCCCTTGATTTCAAGTGCCCTTATGGCATTTTGCCTCAGTGGACTGCTGCATAGGCCAGATTGCCTACTGATGCACAAAAGAAGAGAGGCTTAGAAGGAACTTCAAGTCTGTAGGGAAAGATGCATTAAATAGATGCCATCTTAGCCCAGGATTTTGCTTTGGCCAGTGGTGGTCTTGCCCATCACTGAAAAGCACCTCTTCTGTGTAAAGAGATTTCCTAACATTCTGAGAGAACAGGCTTTGTGAATGTTCTCTGGAGAAAAGGCACAGCTCAGCCTGCATGAGTGGTCACTGTCCAAAGGACCTTTGGGGGTTCTGGCCTTGCTGTCCAGCCCAGGTTGTCACAAAGGACGTTGCAGGTAAATTTTACCCTGTTCCCTGGTCTTAAGAAATAATCTGTTCTTCGAACAGGGAAGTGATGGAGCCTGACAACTGTTGGCAAACATTTGCCTGCAGCTTCAGCAGTTCTAGAGTTTAAGTTCGGTCTGCCTTTGTTGCTGCTGATGGACCTTCCTCTCATCATGGTAGAGCGTCTGTATTTTGTTTTGTAAGGTCTAGGGTCAGTTTGCCCCAAAATCCAGTTTAGGTGCCCAGAGAACTTAGGGAAAAGTGGAGAAATTTAGAAATCTGCAAGAATTTTGTGTGGCTTTGGAGATCGTTAAATATTTCCTCCCACCACCTTCTAGATGGTGAGATGTGCTAATGACAAATGATGTCATTTTAACAGCTAGGCAGTATGTAGTTGCCTGGCACATCTGGGCAAGCATTTTGTTACTTTGAGGGGTATTTGGCTAGTATTGAGGTGAAACAACTACACCTGAAGAGAAGGGTATGGAAAAGCTCTGGATTTTTACAATTCTGCATTTGTGTGATTCATATTCCATGAGGTATTTAAAGAGTTTGCTATTGGAGGATCATAGGTTTGCAATGCTTGCTCTTTCCCCTCCCTTTTTCTAGAAGGAAGGTATATGGGATTTTGGGACAAGCAAGACAAAAATCTATCCATAAAGTAGCTCACGAATTACTTAAATGAAACAAGTTTTCTGAGTATTATAGATCTTGGAGCGTGACAGGAAGGGATGCTCCTCTGAACCATTGTGTTAAAACTATTTTTGTCCCAAGTTTGCTCAGCCAGGGACCTGAGAAGCATCTCTAGCACTAGGAGTTTGTGCCAAAAAAGGGGATGGTGGAAGAAGGGAAAAAGGCTGACAGATATTACCTTAGGATATGCTGAGTATCTTCCATCTTCCTTGTAGCTGTACTTGCCATCACGTAGCTTTGGTGGACACCAGAAGTTCCTCCATCTTTCTGAGATCAGTAGATTTCGCTTTTGCGTTTTGAAACTCAACACTTTAAACACACACCTGACTGAGATTATTAACTTAAGCTGCTTTTGATGATAGTCCTAGCACAAAGCAAAAATTTTCTGGTTTTGACTGTTGGAGTGAACAGTAGCCCAAGAGAAAAGACAGAAAAAGCCCAGAGCTTGAGCAGTTTTAGAAAACAAATCAAATGAAACACAGATGAGCTTATTTAAGGGGTGGTTGGAACTACTTACTGCCTAAAAGCTGGAGGAAATTTTCTTATGTCTTTCTGTTTCTCTGTAACTGTCATTCATGACAAAGTTATAACTACATTAAGTTACATAGATTTTACTGAGAAAATGTCATCTGCTGAACTGTCTGGGGTTTCCCTTATTGCAGGCCTTCAGCAGGATTTGTAGAAGTTGAGTATGGAAATGTGCAAATGTCCTTCAAATGAAGTATGGGATCCATGAATGTGTTTCTGTGGTAGGTGTTTTTAGTTTCCAGGCCTTCTGCTTTGTAGTGGTTTTGATTTTAGACCTTCCTTAGTAACCAAATTTTAACCAAGGAAATAGTCGTGTTCCCAGTATTCCATACGATTTTTTAAGTAAACCAGAGTATAAATAAGAAAGGGAAGAAGCCTCATCCCTCTCTTTCCTTTCCGATGGATCCAGGAGCAGGTTCTCTGCTATCGACTCTGCTCGTATAAAAGAGTAAGGCCCAGTGAAGCCTTGCAGACCTTGAGAAACGGAGAGTACCAGCAGTCGCTTAGTGCAATTCTACTATCTCGAAGAAAATAGTAACATTTTCTTTTGTTAATTCTTTATTAATTACTCCTGAATTTTAATTGTGTATATCTATTTTAATTTTTTTTCCTCTCCCTTTTCCCTTCGGGGCGAGGGGAGGTGTTCGAAATCCCTTCTTCTATGTACATAATATTCTAAATGTATATAAGTGTAAATACATGTGTATATTTTCGTACAGCTTTAGTCTGATTGTTTCAGCGTTTCAGTAACTTTTCCCTTCTCCCTTTCCCTTGTGTTCATAGAGAGAACAAAGGGAAAAGAAGCTGCAAACTGTAAGGTTTGTGCATTTGGCAGGGAAGTCAAATCCAAACCGTTACATGCTTCCTTACAAGGATTTAATAGTCTCTTTGGACTAGTGGTGCTGCAGGGACAAGGCTCAATGAGAGGCAATCAGGAATTTCTGCCACTGATCCATAGGCTGATCCTGGAGTGAGTTATTTCAGCTGGAGCAACCAATTTCCAAACCTCTAATAGTGCTTTCTCATTGGTGTAAAATGATTACATCTGTTAAGAAAAGGGGCCTGAGATTTTCAAAGTGTTTCTATCATAACCATCAAGGATTTTATAAAAATTCCTTTTGGTGTTAAAAATTAGCCATGAAGGAAAACCCTTTAGCTACCATTTGTGTTGCTTAGGTGACTGGAAACACCACCTGAAGGCCCCAATGGGCTTAGGTCGTGACAGGAGATAATCCCCAAAGTGACAGTGCCTAGGGTTGCTCAGCGGTGGTTCAGTTTAACAACAGCAGGGGAGCTGGGCCTTGGGCATTCCAGAAAAATATGTTTAACGCCTTCACAGTGTGTGGATGAGGCAGAAAAGTACTTCCTGTGTTCTTGGATCAACTCAGTTTTGCAGGCAGTACCTCTGGTTAAAGATACAGGAATTGACTGGTTCAGCAGCTTTCCACCCACAAGGGATTTACCTGCACTTTCCAGGTTGCCCACAGGTACCCTCTGAATCAGCTTTCAGATCAAAGTAAAACACAGGAATTAGGAATAAGTGGGGAGGACACAGCTTCTGTTGTAGATTAGACAACAGAAATTATGGGTGCATCTTCTGAAAGTTTCCAAGATTGTCTCTCTGCTTAGCTCTCTCAGCAACCATTTTGTATTACTTCAGCACAGACTTTGGAACCCTCAGAAAGCTTGCCCGTCTGCAAGTAGAGCCTAAGGGGCACTTAACATCTCACAGCAAAACTGAGTGACTGTATCAATCATTTAGTATCCCTGAGTATTTGTCCCAGACCCTCTTGGGATCTGAGGTGCTTGACATACCCAGTCTGTGAATCCCAGACATCCTCAGGTAGAAGGCAAACAGTGAGATGCTCACCATAGGCAAGAAAAAAAACACCTCTGGGAAGGTGCAAAAGCAGAACTTTGGGTGCTTTTTAAGTCCAAAACCAGAGTTCAGCATGTACTCTGAAGGAATGATATGAGACTTTGAGGAAGATAGTTAACAGGATTAGACATCTGTAATGCATCACTGTGTCATCTACATAAGCTTCTTGTGCATCTGGGCTGAAAATTATACAAATGCCGCTCAGCCTTTGACATAACATTCATCTGTCACGTACTTGTTTTGTGGCATGAGCTGACCTTTTCCTGCTGCTGCTCCTACTGCAGTAGTCAAACAATCTTTTTACCCTTTCCCCTACCTGAGACACCCTTTTGGTACAGTTGCCAGAAATCTCTGGTACAAGGTAAGTAAATAAGCCAGCCTGGCAATTAGATCATTCCCCTGGCTGTTACTTATTCAACAACAAAATACTTATTGCCTTTGTTGAAGCATCGTCTAAAGTATTTTACAAATATTTATGAGGGTTATTTGTGTGTCCTAACATTCCTGTGAGATAACTTTATTACCCTCCAACTAAAGAAGATGAAATTTATGTGCAGAAAGGTGAAATGATGTTCTCCAGGCTATGTGATGAGTCAGTGACTGAGCAGGAGATTAAACCCAGCAGCCCTGGCTCCACAGACACGGCCCAGTTGTGTAACCACTGCTCAACTTATCACTCAATCGCTAACACAGAGAGACTGATGACTGTGCCAACTTTACTCCTGTTTTTCACCTTACCTTGAATGCAAATACAGCAAAACATTGGCAGTGTGTTCAAGGGGAGGGAGAGGGGTGAGGAGCAGAGAGCTCTGTGGTGTGCAGGTCACTGGGGTCTGCCTCGGTGCCCCATTTACACACGGGGCACTGAACACTTGGCAGGGCTATGGTGGAGGCCCAGGCCGTGATTATCGCAGGGTGAGGAATGGAGAGCAGAGGGGAATTCACTGCTCTCCCATCGTGCTCCCACTTGCATTACCCACACCCAGTAATTAGCTCACCACGCTCCACCTCCAGCCTGCAAGGTGCAAGGCTGCAGGTTGCACTCTCTCCTCACCTAGCTCTGAAAAGATCCTTGAACACTGAACAGAATAGGAAGACGCAGGACTTTCAGGGATCTCATCTCAGATCTGTTTACATAGTGATGGTATGTCCTTTAGAACAGAAGGAAAAAAGATCCTATTGAGAGGAAATTAGTTTGCCAAAATGGAAATTTTGTCTTGTGTTGTTTGGTTATCTTTCATTGTTTACTTGATGGAAGACAAATTATGGAGTAAAATAGATCTAAAGTTAAATTTTTCATTTCAGAATGCTATTTCAAAGGCTGTTTAGTTTCAGAATATTCAGCAATGCGGGATGTCTAACTTTTGACTTATTTTCCAGCTGAAAGCATATAGTTGAAAAATATCAGTGATTTGGAACCTTTTGATTTTTTTATATTGCCATCCTGACTTTTGAAATGAGAACTAACACTAAGTCATCAGCATGTCTGAGGAGAAAGAAAAGTTGTTTCTTTTGAATAGTTCCAGTAAATTCAAAGTTGTTATTTCAGTGCTTGCGAGGCAGTTTCACTGAGTAGTTAACTCCTGTATTGATCAACATGAGCTGTCTGTACCAAGTAACTTTGCCAGCTATGAGAGTGACCACAGACCAAAGCCACTGTTGTGCACAGTCATCATCCATGCTGCTTGACTTGTATCAGTGTCAAGCTCTAAAAACAAATTATCAGTAGCCATCTTCAGTAGGAAACCCTGCAGTGTAATTGTTGCAGCAGTTGCAGCGTGTGTGTGACCACAGTGATTGGGTAAGCCTTTCCCACTGACTCCAACTGTAGTCTGGAATAAAATAAAAAAAAAAGGTATTTTTCCACGTAGGTCTGCCTCACAGCAGCCCCCATCTCCAGCTGACACCTTCAACAAACTGCTTGACCTAACTGGCACCAGCACTGCTGGAAATGGACAAGAAGTTAAGGAAAAGGGGAGTGTGTGGCACTTCCTGTAGTGCTCCAGCACAGGGAAAGGAGGTCTGCTTCAATAGGAAGCCTAGCACCAGCCCTGCTTATCCTCTACCCTGAGAATAACACCATGAAGTTGGGGAACGGCTCTTGGTAATTTTCCCATCCAGACCATTTTTAGCAGAAACCTGTAGCTTCCTCATGTAGCTTTTTTGAGTTTTGAACCAAATGATGAGCTGGAATGAATCGTCTCGATAGGAAACAAGTTATCAAATTCTGAGATGATGATTTACCCTTGCACTCTCATTTGGTCCTCCTTGGAGCTGCCCCAGCTGACTGTTTGCTATGACAGTCTAATTATGACTTAGTTTGGCCGCGAGCACCAGCTGCCTTCGGTTTCTTTTAACTCACTGAACTGGGCAAGCAGAAGTTAGATGTCTCAGAGCCTGCTTCCTGCATGAAACTGAAGGAATTCAGAAGTGTATTAGAACGGCATTAGCTTCTCCTTTTCCCTCTTTTCTTTTTTTTTCCACTGGAGCCCATCCAGATGGAGCACAAACAAGGAAAGGATAAATGCAAAGTGCTCTGCCACCCTGAAAGCACGCGCTGACGTCAGCTTTCATGAACTGGCACTTTAATCATCGCATGGGGAATGTTTCTCTCTCTCTCTGCAGCCTCTCTTTGGATTTCTCAGTGCACCAACATTAGCATTTATGGCACAGAAGATTTAGTTTCTTTGCTGGTTAAAAGAGTAGTAAATTCAGAATGCTTTCACAAGCTGCTAGATGGAGAGCCCTGGAGACCCAAAAGCCTGTGCTCAGACTAGGTGCTTCAAGGGCAGCAAAAGGGCAATCTTTTTTCTGGATGTATTTCCAGTTGCATTATCAGCTAAGCTGAAAAGCGGGGGGCTAGTCTATCAGCATATGCAGAAGAGTTGTCAGCTTCTCCAAGCCAACTGCACAAAATATTGTGAGGTAGGAAAAGAGTATATGGCACCAGACAGAAGAGACAGATGGATCAGGGACCTCCAAAGGTCTTTTTGAGGCATGTAAGCTAAATTTTTCAGAATTAAGCACTGCAAATTAGCGGACTCTTTTCCTGTTCATGTGTCATGCCTCAAAGAAGCAGCTTGCTCTCTTCCTCTATCCCAGTCTTCCTGAGTGGACTACAGGTAATTGGACTTTGACCCCTTCTCAGAAGAGCCAGGAGTGATGAATTCACTAAAGTGTGTGAGAAGCATCGTAAGCCTGGTGAGGAAGAGCTCTATGGAAGTGCCTTGCATCTGTTGTTACCTTTCTGCTGGGATTGAGCATAGTCTACTCCTCTGCATCCACTACTGCCTACTTGTATTTTCTGTATTTCCTCCATGTCCTTCACGCGTGAGGGAGAATGTGTGAAGCACATTCAGTACATTAGGATACAGCCTATATCACAGTAGGATACAGCCATCCCTTCTTGGCTGCTTGCCATAGGTGGGCCCAGAGGTGAAATTCTCCTCCCCACCCCCAACACAGTGGCCACCGCAACACAGGAATAGGGGGCAGTTCCCAGCAGAGCAATTCACTAGGGATTTTGGTCATTATGGTGTGGGCAGATTACCTCGCTCTATACATTCAGAGATGTGCTGGGGTGGGGGAAAAAAAGAAGACAGATATTAATGATGCTAGCAGGCTCTTGTCAGTATAGACACAGTCAGCTGTCCCATCAGCTGCTTTCATTAGACTACCTGCTTTACAATGAAGTGGTTTCCTAATTACAGCCTTCACTTCACACTGTGTCCTGTATAGTCCTGCATCATCAGGTGCTGCTGTTTCCTTTATGCTTGCTGGAGCACTGCAGTACAGAACTGGCTCAGCGTTAAGGCCCCACTCGCCCGTGTAATTAAAGGAGGATTAAAGATGGATTTGTGGCAGCTACATTCTTATTTTGTAACTCTTGCATGTTGTGGCTGTTGCTTCTTACAAGGCAAGGTGACTAAAGCATTGCAGACATTTAAAACACACATATACAGATATACATGAACATATGCACACATGTGTATATGTATATATACCCCAGCTAGTGATGCATTTCCCAGGTATTCAAAAACTTCTGTAGTGGTATGTAAGAAATGCAGATGTAGAGATAGTGAGCAAGTAAAGATTGTCATTAAACATTTAGCTAGGATCCACTTTTAGTCTTTGTCCTAGCTCCATCTCTCACACACAAAAAAAGCCAACATGAAAACTACAGCTATTCCTTCCTGCCAACCACACAGCCACAATATTTTACTCTCTTATCTTTAAAAACAGAGACTCCCTCTTAGTCAGCTCTCCCTCAAGAAAATCAAATTTTCACCAGTTGAGCAGCCAGCAGCTATCAGCTCAACTCAGACCATCACACTGCATGAGCTGTCTGCTGGAAAACCCTGAGAGTTTTGGGGGGGTTAATAATTAGTTTGATGTGCCTTTTTATTTTCTTTTTTTTTTTTTTTTCATTTGGAGTGCTTGGTTAATGTTAAATTTTAAAGCAATTACAGACTTACAGGAGCAAGGGCTGTAGAAAACAGCACCAAATATTGTGAAATTGATGATGTAATCATCCCTGTGTTCCTGACGTCAGTCCACAATTTGACTTGCTAATACTGGAAGCCTGGTTTTGTTTTCCTGGTCTCTCTCAACCTGCTGCTTGCTCAGCCATTTTAAAATGCAAAGTTGCTCAAAATGACCACTCTGCCCCTAATCTAATATTATATTGTCCACTGCTTACTAAAAGGGATTTGATGGTATAGCTCTTCCTGCAGTTCTTCTAGCATAGGCTCAACTGGTGCCCTCCAGCCTTTTGCTGCTCTCCCATATCAGCCCCTCCTGAGGTGAAATAAACTACGTTTATCAACTTCACTCTTTTGTCATGAAAAATACATTATAAGTACATTTCTGCTGATATAATGCGATATAATTTTTCAGCACACCCTGTTGGATATTGTTACACTGATTAGAATTGGACAGAAAAACAATATGCAATTGTAGCCATTGCAGGCCAGTAAAAAAACACAGTTCGACAGTAATTCATGTTTTGCAAATTTTCAACGGTGGTGGTTTCCTGCTTTTACTTTTGGGGACTTTTTAGAATACATTTCCTTTTTCCACATGAAAAGTTTGTTTTCGTAACAACATAAAAACTCCATAGGCAGATTAAAAAACATTGCTTCTGCATTATGAACAATCCTAAAAGATTATTTTTCAGGGTTTTGCAACATTCAGATTTATTAGAGTGTGAAAAGAAAATGTGTTTCCAACTCACCGTTCACACAGGAGAGGTCTTACCCTCTAGGAAGCTCTATTGGTGGCAGATATTCATGATAAACTGGCACCATTTTGGTCAGAGCTGAGAGCAGCAGAAGCACTGATGATGGTGATGGTGGAAGACCAGATACAATTGAGATCATTGGATGTTTGGGTTGGAGGGGACCTTTAAAAGTCTCCTAGTCCAACCCCTTTGCGGTGAGCAGGAATCTCTTCATCCAGACGAGGCTGCTCAGAGCCCTCTCCAACCCAACTTTCGATGTGTCCAGTGATGGGGCATCTACCAACCTCTCTGGGTAGCCTGCTCCAGTTTTTAATCACCCTCATTACAAAAGAGACATTTGCAGTGTTACAGTTCTCCCACTGTTCAAGCTGTTTAGATCAAAGGCTGCCAATATGTGGGTTGCTAGCACCCAAAGCAGCTCCTGCTTCTATGCTGAGCCCTTGACACTTCCAGGGGGTTCATGGCACCCTGTGGGACCCAGGCCATGGTTAGGGAGCTCGAGTTGTTTTTTGTTCATTTTTTTCTGCAGTACTAAATAACCTCAGAAACACCTGATGACTCCATTGCAGCAAGATGTTACTGTATAAACAGTGTCCTGAAATACCCACCTCTTGGTCCAGGGAAACAGTCATTCTCCATTGCTCTGCAACACCATATAATCAAGAGAACTGCCTGGCAGGTGACAAGCGTGGTGGCTGCTGGAGTCTTGTGGATCTAAATAGTCATCACTAGAAAGCAGTGGAGAAGTGACTGTCAGCATTTCTACCCTTACTGACTCCTGCTGGATAGCTGATCCTCCAGGGTGACCTCATGCAACCATTCTAAGCTGACCATGCCAACTTTATTGGCATCTATATGCTGGCAACTTTTATTTCCAAAGGCAATAGCAGCTATTCAGCCGGAGCTGCAGACAAGCTGATGGCTCATCCTGCTGAAGCTGGATTCAGATGTTTCCTAACCACTTCCCAAAAATGAATGTCCGAAACCTTTGCATCAACCCTGCTGTCTGCCCCATTTGTGTTCTATGTTATAGGAGAAAAATCTTTGTTCCCTTCTCCTCGCTTTGACTGTTTTTCTGGATGAAAGAACACAAGGAAGAATGGGACCAAGCAGAAGTCACTCTCATTGCACATGCAGCTGTCTGTATACTCCTTGCACCTGTTTGCCCTCCCTATTTCTGGCTGTAAAAAATCCTAGGAATTCTTCATCAAAGTTTTTTTTTTGTCAGCTATCTCCTGACAGCAGCCAAGATGGCCATCTGTTCATTCAGAGGGAGAAGAGAGCTGAGTATGGTGTTTTCCGTTGTACTGAGGGCTTCTTGCTGTTCCCTGATCCGTGGCCAGAGCTCTTTCCGAAGGTGTCCCCAGCTTCTTTGATCTGGGCCACTGCTTGAAGGTTACTGCTCAGGCTCTGCTCTGCGTCATTCTATGTGACACAGTGACCTACATACCTGTCCTTGCCTTTAATGGGTCCTATCCTGCCTTATCTGACCCTCCCTTTTCCAAGGGTGATAAAGAGCGATCTTTAAGTATCTGGTGGTTTCCACCCACCAATCTCCAAGTTAAATGTGCTGCTGTCCTCCACCCTTGTTTTTGTGTTTTTGAGTAAGAACTAGCTAACCTAAAGGGTTTCCATTCACGCATCTCTGTGGAGTCTTAAATTTTAATCCGTTCACTAAACTAATTGGATTTGTTTGTAGAAGAAAGCTGCCTATGGTTTGACTTTCTGCAGAACAGTTAACAAAAAAAGGAGGGGGTGAGGGGGAAATAGAAACAAATTACATTAATGAAGGAAAAGCAAACTAAATTACAGCTTACCCTGTAGCACAATAGGTATAGACATTTCTTAAACTTGCAGTGGGGGATAAGAAAATCAGTTGCCTACATGGTGCTTAATATTCCTCTGTCCTTGTAGATTAGTTATGCAGGGAGTAAGCAGCAGCATTCCTGCAATAAGTCACTCTAACTTATGCCTTTTTTCTGCTTCTAGCACCATTGCTTTAGTAAAACTCAGAATGTAAAATGATTCTTCTCTTGAGAATAGCTTGTAAGTGCTATCTTATCTTTTCAGGCAGCACTAATGAATTGGTAAATGCAAATAAAAACACACGTAGCCAGGGAAACCCACACCCAAGAGGTTAAATAACTAATTTTAGACTTAAGAGTCAAAATCAGGATAACAATATAAGTACTGATGTACTGTGCCTATCACACTGTTAGTATACTGGTACTGCCTGCTGCTATCCCTATGTCCTAGGCTGTGGGACAGCTACAGCTGCATAAATTAGGTTCAGATGACCAAAAAGCAAGTGTTCACCTAAGGAACTGCACCCCTGCAAGCACTCCAACATGGCCTAAAAGGCCACCACATCAAGAATGAAAAATGCTGCTTACAGCTCATTTAGAAAGGTCTGTAGTTCACATATGTTTTCTGTTTGGTGCCTCAGACTTCCCTCGGGCTGGAGGCGAGTGGCGGGTGCCCAGCTGTGCCCAGTTATGGTCAGAGACAGGGAGGGGGGAGGTTGGAGTTTAAAAACAGAGTAAGAGGTCGGCTGTTTGTCTTGGCTTAGAGATAGGGCTGTGTTGCTGTACTCTGGGGTTTTTTTGTTTGTTGGTTTGTTTGGGTTTTTGTTTATTTTTTTTTACACTGGTCTAGCCTATTCTACACACTAGTTCTGTGTACGCTGATGTTATACCACTGAATCTTAATTTCATGAAGGTAAGCCCTGCTCCCTGTAACACAAAGGGTCAGTCTGAGCTTGCCTCCTGCTGTCTCTGTTCCTCTCTGTGAAGGATACCAGCAGCAAGGCACTGAGCCTCAGTGCAAACCAAGCCCTGCTGAGCATCAGAGACCTATTTGAAACCATGAGATCTAGGTGAGGGCTATAATGATATCATTTTTCTGAGCTGTTTTTAGGAGTCTGGAAGAACACTGGTCTTTAAATGAATCTCAATTTAATGCATTTAGGACCTCTGTGATTGGTAGTGTCTATAAATACTACTTAAGCACACAATAGAATTTTTAACATACCATTTTCAGCAGGCAGTGAGCCAGGCTTGCTGCCTTACTCCTGCAGCAGCTTCTCTTGGCTGTGGGGTGACCCTCTGTGTGGCATGTCCTTGGCACCAGGGACATACAGTTGGGGGGTTCCTCAGCATCCCCTCCCCCCTTCATTTCAGCAAAATTGTTGTCCAAATAGCATGCTGGGCAAGTGAGGTACACAGGACTACTGGGGAGGGGATTTCTGTGCTCAGAGGACAACTCCAAGTCATGAAGAAAATGACCCAGAGGGCAGCACAGGCAAGTGGGGAAAGTGCCTCTAAGCAAATAGTTATGGGAGGCACATAAAACAGGGTGAGGAAAGAAGTAAAATGTCTTCCCCCTCCCCATTTCCCCAATCTCCTACACGTGTTTTTGAGAGATCTTGATGATGTTATTTATAATATTAATGCTTTTCTTGGGGGGATAAGGGAGAAGCATTTGATAGGAATCTGATTATATGTTTCTATATTTAAGAAGGGAAGTTTTTTGATGCTAAAGTAGAAAAAAAAATAGTGGCAAGTACTTAGCATAATCTAGTGATTAAAGCAGTCTTTTACTGGTATGCTTGTAAATCATAAATTCCCACTGCAGAATGGCTCCTGTGGCATTTTGCCAATTAACCTTTGCATGCTTTGATCCTGCCTTGCCTCCAGAAGTTCAGGCTGTTCCCTGGCTTGTTTAGCGGTTGCTGTTAACAAAACACTTACTGTTTGAAATACACAGTGCTTAGCATCTATGTATTTCTTAGCATTCAGGTCTCTGAGCACATGCAATATTGATGTTTTGTGGATCATAGAAAAAGCCTGACTCATTAGTGAAGAGATATTAAATAAACATCCCCAAAGAAAGCAAACAAACTCAGCTGTTACGAAGACTATTTTTCAGCATGAACTGTGCTAGCAGAGACATAGGAAATGAGAGTTTAGTGAACTGGAGAGAGGAAAGAGGAATCGTGTTATATTCACAGAGAGCCAAGATATGTATCGCCTGCCTGCCTTGCAGACTGACGTGGCAGTCAGCCATGGGGTGCAGCTGGGAAAAGTGGAGACCCACTCTGCCTCCTGTCCTGCCTTTTGCAGAGGTCAGATGGTGAGCATAGGGCTTGCAGGAAATTTTCCTGCCTGGTGTCTGGCCACTAGCAGCAAGTAAGCACAGCCTTTCTGCAAAGCCCTTCAACTGTATGGCTGATGTGTGCACAAGACCGTCCTCATTCCTCCTGGGTCTCATCCAAGTTCTGACTTTGGCTTACTCCCTCTCTTGTCTTCATCTTTCAAGAGTATAACATGTGATATTTACCTTTCTCCTTCCCTCTCGTAGGCAATTCTGTGGCCAAGGGCTGAAAACACTAGTTAAAACCAAAAATATTTTAAAATAAAAAATTTGCCACAAGCATTAAGTATTCTTAAATAGGTTGGATATATATTTTGCAAGCCACATGATGTTTATTATTTGTATCTAATGACTATCTGACAGTTGAAAAATATGAAAGAGAATTTTCTCTCCGTGTTCAAGGACTCTCAGTTCATATGAGTCAGTCTCAGTCTGAAGTCTAAAAAAGGTCACTTTGCAATCTGTAAGTAGCTTTAAAGGCTTCACAGGCCTTAAAGCATCAGGCTTAGCCAGTGGGGAAAAAAAACCCCTCCTAGAACAAGGCAGCTCTGACAGCAGAGAGCTGATAAGACTGTCATCTCCTGCTCTTAATGCAGGTAGAGGAAGGACAGCAGAAGGTTTTCTAGAGGAAAAGCATATGTCTGATTTGTCACAGCTTCAGCTAATAATTCTCACATTTATCTATTCCAGGCTCATCTCCAATTGACCAAATGGAAAACTTGACATTGCCTTATGGATACAGGCAACAGTCAAACCTGTGAGTAATCCTAGATGCACAGAACCTCGTACCCTCTCCTGTCTTTCGTTGTCATTGTGGCCTATTTATTCTACCACTCAGCCACCAGCACCTGCTTTCTGCTGCTCCTCATTAGACCCACATCAGCCAAAATATGCCACAGAATTTCTTTAAGTTCAGATTTAAATTCAGGTTTTCTTTCCATCCAAATCTCCTGTACCCACCTGCAAGGAAAGGTGAGAGCCCAGATGTCTCCTGTACCACAGAAAATGACAGAAACACATTGAGATGTCTCTCAACACACATTAATTTCCTTTCCCTTCCTCACAAAACCCAAGCATTATGCTTTCATAAAGATGACACCTGAAAACACAGTCCCTCCCCAAGATTTCCCTGTGGAGGAGATGGACAGACACCCCTTTTGCAAAGACTGAAAAAAGGTACTGTGCCTCTTGACTTCCCACAGGAGCAGCTCTCTACCTGTTCATGTCTGTAAGCTTTCCCTTGCTCCATTTGGGCTGAGGCAGCAGGAGTATTTCCTTGAGCTCCTCAGCTGGAAGATGAGCCCCCAGGCCAGGGCACGTGTGAACAGCAAGCCATGAGGCAAGGCTGGAGGCAGGTCATTCTCCTTGGATCAGCATTTGGATCTGGGGGTAACAGCTTGTCCCTGCTTATTTGGCATAACCACCTTTGTTTGCCCACCTCCTAACAGTTAACTTCTCAAGTGGGTTTTCCCACTCTAGTGCCATACACATATAAGGTGATCTGGGACAAAACCCCACCTTGCCACCTCCCTCCTGATTGCCCATCCTTCCTTTAAATGCCTTGCCAGGCTGTGAAGCTGGTGCCAGCTGTTAGCATTGGACTGTGACTAATGTTCATTTTCTTGCACAATAGAATGCTTGGGTTCTTATTACCTAATTTCAGCCTTTCTGCCATCTTCTTCACTTCCCATTTTCCCATTTATTTCATACATCCATTGGAAGTGATTAGCTCTTAGAGGTAGGAATTGCTAGTCTGGTTTCCTCAGGAAATAAGGTGATCATGTTCTGTACATCCTCAGATAACTGTTGAATACACCAGTTGATTTAATTTGGCTGCTGGAAAGCAAGCTCAAAGCTAATTGAATTTCTGCAAGTTTTGTGCAAGCATGCAGTTAACTGGAGCAGAGAGGAACCCTGAAGTCACACACCAGAAAGAAAAGTAGTAGATAAATTTGTACCTTAGTAGATACCAAAAAATACATGAGGGAGTTACAGTAGTTAAGCATCAAAAAAAAGTGCCTCGGTTTGTACCTGCAAATGACCACAAGAGACAAACCCATAAGAAATCTGGACTCTTGTAGTGCTTGTTGAACTACATTTAAGTTGCTTACACTGTGATTGGGACAATAGTTTTAGATTCCTGAGAGGGACTTTTATTGTTACTAGAGACCATGAAAAAAAGAATTATAATAATAGTGATAAAGGCAGATAAAGGAGATCTAATCACCAAAGGTTTATCCGACACCTGCAGGGCACAAAATCTCACCCACAATTTTGTTGGTTTTTTTGCTGGCAGTAGATCCTAAGTCCTCCCCCTCCCCCTATTCCCCTTCCAGGGGCAACCATAAAAGTAGCCATATGACATGTAGGTATGTGTAACCCCATAAGAAATCAGCTGGCTTGCAAATGGTAAGAGACTGATCAAAACCTGGATCCAGGTTTCCAGCTCCTGACTGCTTACACAGCAAAGGTGTACAGTACTGAAATCAGTGCAAGGTTTTGCATGGTGACACGTGCCTGCCCAGAAGTGGACAAAAGGGGGCATTTAACCAAAGATTAATTCTATTTTTTGTGTAGAAAAGACACTTTTCCACTGTGAGGCAATTCCATTAAAAAAACTTAAAGAAAAAAAATGCTCACGCAGCAGTTTGGCTGACATGTTTCATGCAGTAGTGCCATGTTACAGACATAAACATCAGTGCTTAGCTTACAGATTGTCTCAACACCTGGTAGGCTGTTATAGAGACAGGTTTAATAATTAATTGCTATTTCTCTGAGACAATGTACTCTGAATCTCTTAAGGTGCATATTGCACATGAGGTAACAGGAGGAGTAGGCAAAAGAGACAAAAGCATTAGGAAAGATAAAAAGATAGATCAAATAACATTATTCCTCATGTCATGGTGGAAATGGGGCTGTATCAGCTGATCCTGCATGGGGGTTGCCTGGAGGTGGTTCAAAGTACTTGAGGTCAAAATACTTGTATTCCAAAGTTGCTTTTAAGTAAATGATATACAGCTGATGTCAGGAAAGATGGGAGCAAATCAATTCCTTGATGTTACTATGTTGGGTTTATGTTGTGGCACCCTGCACAGCTAGGGATATGGAGGGGTTGTTTGATAATCAGAAAAATATGGTATCTGGAAATTATGCTGAAAGGTCCCTACAGGATGTGTTTTCTGTACATGTTATATATTTTTCTCATCTGTGTTTAGAACTACATTTTTCTGTGAAAGCTATAAACCTAAGAGAATTGAATGTTACAATGAAGGGAGAAATAAGAAAAAATATTAGTCTGCTGTTCTCCTTAGTGACCATGACCCAAACCATAAATGTGGCCTCTATTCTGGCAGCAGAGGAGCATTAACGCCACTTTCTATCGGTGTCTCAGGCACCTTCCCATGTCAGTTGCCATCACTCGCCACCTTAGAGGAGGCCTGTGTGTTACAATAGGTGTAGTTAGAGCGCAGGTAATGCCTCTGTGCACGCATGTATTGGGGTGAACGTAGGGGGCCCTGTGATGGAGGGTGGCAGGCAGGAGGTGAAATGCGAGGGGAGGCCAGTCTAGGCCTGGGATAGAAGTGGACTTACGTCAGGGTGGACAAATGGCATGTTTCAAGGTGCTATAGATAAAAGCATCAGATGTGTGTGTAGGGAAGGAAAGACCCCCAGAGACCTGCCAGCTGCAGCTTTCTCCAACTAATGCTTATGTTTTTTAAATCACTGCAAATGCATAAGGGATTTCAGCTGTAGGGGTATTAATGATGCACCACCTTAATTCAAACCTGAGCACAGGTACAAGCACTGCAAGGAGAGGGTGTCTGATAATGTGGATGAGCAGCACACAACAGCTGATGGCACAGACCTGCACCTTCTGGTAGCAGCACTGTTTTGCAAACTCCAGTTCTGAGTGTAATCTTCTCATAAAAGCTTATTTGACCAAATGCGTATGTTTACTGATGTGAACATTCTGATCTTAATGGGGTTGATTAAATGAGCGAAATTATGAACACATTTAAGATATCTACAAGGACAGGACTAGCTGATGATGCCTGCTGAGCTGGGTTTAGGCTGCTGGTGATCAGTGTATCTTTTGTCATTGAGCAAATCCCATTGACATCATAGGCAAGACGCAAATCCTCTTTTTCTCATGGTTTTTATTGCTGAGGAGGATCTTGAGTCAGATAATGTTCTTTAGTAAACATGTTGGCTCAGATGGCTTTGAAAAATATGTTTCTTTATGAATTGAAGCTAGATCTCAAGCTTCCTTTACAAGCACAGTGCGCAAATTGAAATACTAATCATGAATCTGTACGGTTAAATTACTTGTGCAGACGGGTATGATGCTGTTGGGCTCATTTTCCCAGTGCTGCTGCAAAAACAAGGAACTCCTAAACTGTAAGAGGGGTTTAATAGAGGAAATTATTTGGGATTGCACTAGCCTCTGTATAACAGATTGTTGCCGAGGAAAAGCTCTGTTGGCAAGCTTCCTCTGGTATCCAGTTTGTATCCAGATCCTCAAAGTTTAAGTCATCCTAAGCCAACAATTTACTGTTATACTATCTGAGTTTCTTACCCTGTGCTTTATAATAATTTTTGGTAGCTTTCCTCTGTTAATCTGCAATGGAAAACCGGGCTAGGCTGAAGCAGAGTATTTGTCAAACAAGTCTGTAAATCTCTCCTCCGTAAGACTTTTGAACTAATTCATTGTGCCTGGTGTAGATATTTTAAAATATATAATGGCAAGTTGCATATGAAGAAGCAGTAGGAGCAAGACTGAAGTGTGTTTGTGGAGATGAGGGAGTCACTCTCTTGATTGTGAAAAGCAGCAAATAACTTGTGTGACTTCCCAATGTCTGCAGTTTTAAGCAAGTTCTGGAACATGCAATTGTGAAACTGTAACTGGCTAGTAAGGATTGAACCCATTTCAATTTTTGTTCCATATCAATAAAACAGACATTTTTCCTATCTCTCTCTTAGTGAAAAGTGCTGGCATTCTTACTGTTTGCCACTGTTCCAGCACCGGTGATAACATTCAGCATTTGCCCAGTACTTTACATACTTCCAGTGTTGGAAAAACACTGGCTCATTAAATCTTCCAGTATTTCTGTAATAAGAGCAGTCATTAAAATTGTCGTTACTTTATGGGCAGGAATGGAGAGTTTAATTGACCTAACCATAGCAAATTAGTGGCAAAGTTTGGATGGTGCTATTGATTTCTGCATATTCTCTAAAGACTCATGAAAATTATATTCCTTACTCATTCAGCTGAATAAACTTGAGCTTTCGCTTAAAAAAAAAAAAAAAAAAGGACTGGTGTTGACCTGGATCCAATAGCTTTCAAGTAAACTTGAAATAGATTTCAAGTTTCTAACACGGATTTTTTTTCTTCAAAACTTTTTGACACTGTGAGACACTGGAAAATTTTTAAGGCTGTTGGGTTTTCGTGCTGTACTTTGCTAACTCTTCAATGGAGTAGTAAATCCATACCAGAAGGAGTTATGGGACTTTGCACATCAGTGTTTGTAAATCACACCATTCCTGATGTAGCAATGGGGGAAGCTGCCCAGTGCTGTGGCCGCTTTGCCACTGAGTCACACAGTGTGTGTGCTGTGCCAAGTGGTGCTAACAGCATGGGAAGGGGAAGTATGGTCCTCCTCAGGCCTGGCAAACCTTCTCCTATACACTGAGCTTCATGGATGGCAGGGCTTAGGACAAACCAGCTTAGCATTCATTCGTGGCTCTGCCCACATGCCTAAGAACCTTGCATTTTTATCTGGTTCTCTTGCATTTTTACCTGGTTCCTTGCAGTAGCTGTGGTGGTGGAGTGGTGCCCTGAGTTGCAGAGCAATTGCATGCCCTGATGTGTTTTTGAGAGCTCTTGCACAATTCACATGACAGCAGTCATTGGCATGTGGCTGTGCATCGCCCTTATTTAAATCACTGTTGCCCTGGGTAGGCTCCTTCTTGCATCCTGAAACAACTGCAAACTACATTAAAACAAGAAATACTTCCAAGTGTGGAAGCACTTCCAAATCAATACAACCTTTTTCAACTACCCATCTTGATATTTTCTGTGAAACGTGGACCTTTAAAGTTTGATTGCCACTCCAAGGCCATTTGTATTCCTCATTGAGGCCTGTGCAATGATTCACTTTTTACCACATTGCCACTGCTAAGAATGGATCATCTTTAGAATTCGATTTCCTTTGTGGAGTTTTCTAGGAGCTGGAGGTTGGGTAATTAATTTTATTGGGACAATAAGTTCTAAAGGAAGGAGTACGTCATTCTTCAACGATACTTCTTTCTGAGATGACAGCACAATAAATTATAGGCATACAGCAAATTCCTAAATGCAGTCAGTTGACTCATGCTGGGTGGATGGAATAAGAGCAGTGCCAGTGAGTTGGGTCACTGAAGTCACGTGGAAGCTTTACCACTGCCTTAACTCAGCTTTGGGTGATCGACTTTTGATAAACAGTTGAAACTAAAAGCTCACACTGAAAAAATTTTCTTTTGTCAAAGTCAGCTACTCTGTGTGATGCTGACAAATATCTCTTAATGTGCCATAGTTTAAAAATTGGGGTTTGCCTTTCTGGATCAAGCCATTAGTCACTTAGGATTTTCATCTTTTTAGCGATAGGACAAGGGGGAATAGCTTTAAACTGAAACAGGGTAGATTTACATGAGATATTTGGAGGAAGTGTTTTACTGTGAGGGAGATGAGGCACTGGAACAGTTTGACCAGAGAAGGTATGTTTGTCCCATCCCTGGAAGCGTTCAAGGCCAGGTCGGGTGGGGCTCTGAGCAATCTGGTCTAGTGGGAGGTGTCCCTTCCCATAGAAGGGGGGTTGGAAGTAGGTGATATTTAAGGTCCCTTCAAGCCCAAACCATTCTGTGATTCAGACTTGAATAATGGTCAATGTCTGAGGCTTCAAAGAAAAGAAAGGAAAAAGGTTAGGAAAAAAAGATAGCACAATAAATCCCAAATGTCTGCTACTTATGTAATGATAGGGACAGGAAACATTTGTTCTGGCCCCCTTGATTTTCCACTTCCTTCTTGAAGATTTGCTTATCCCTGCATTCATGACCAGAATGCAGATATTCTTGAATAATGAAATCATGTAGCCTCTTCTGTTGCTTTTCAGTGCCCCGTACCCCAGCATCAATGCATTGATGGTGTATTTCATCAGGGATGCAATGTGGGCAGCAAACTGCTATGGCTTGGGAGGTGCTTCATGAGAGGGGACAGGAGCTGGAATCAGTAATCACAGGAGCTGTCCCGCTATATTTATCCCTTCTCCTGCCTTAATTCATGGATACTCCTAGACACATCGTATGCCTCTTGGGGATGGTCCCGTGCAGGTGAGTCAGACTCAGTGATCCTTGTGGGTCCCTTCCAACTCACCATATTTGGTGATTTTGTGATATTATGTCCATCAGGGACTGTTAGGATCCCCTACACTGAACTGCTTATGTTGTACAATTTAACCTTGTAATTCCTGCATCGGACCAAACAACCTGTGACTGTACGAGTTTGTATTTTTAGAAACACCATTAATCCTGATTTAATCACTTCACATCATAGAGAATTCTGCAAAAAAACCTTGGCAAGCCATTCACTGGATTTTCCTGAATGTAGCCAGGGTAGTCTGCCCAGGGTGATGCTAGAAGTTGCTAGCTAAGGCCAGGGAACAGAACCAGGTGAGTGCACTCCCAGCCCATGCTGTCAGTATAAGAAATCCTTCCACTCCAACGTCCATAGGGTGTTCTCAATCAAATTGCAATACACAATTTGTCCTCCTAAAACCATCAGGTGTGAGTTTCATTAGTGCCCCTGTATGTAAGGTTCTGCTGTGGGATCTCTTTCTGTTTTGGACTGTGTTCTAAGGTGAAAAGATGCTCTTCAGAAAACTGACAGCCAATGTAAGACTAGGGTGCAGAAATGCTTAACTGTTTTTGGTTCTATTTATGACTGAACAATTAAATAGCTGAGATGGAGTCTTCTGTTACATGAGGCATTCTGGACCTGAGGAGGGAGAGGACACAGCTGCTGGCTTCTAGGCTGGACCCCCTAGCTTGTACTATTTATCTCATCTTGGCGAGGCTTTGCGAACGAAGACTTGTGAAGGACTCTACCCACGCTTGCTACAAGCGTGCTGGTGGCTAAAAAGGCCAATGTGAGATAGACACGTCCAGTTGCAAAAGGCACAGCAGAATGACTCCCCAGGTGGTGCCGACAGGACGCAGTTCTTTCTGCGTTGTCTTTACAGGCAGGATCACTCTCGAGGAGAATTCTCAACAGAAGCAGCAGCGTTGTGAATAGTGTATCTCCAGGCCTCCTGATTGGAGGCCAGAGCAGACCAGTGATGATGATCAATATGGCCAAAGCTGAGATGTTGTTTAAGGGCATCCTTATATCTCCTCTTCGGGGCTCCTCTCTTGCGGCAGCCAGTGGCAAGTTCACCATAGAGCACAATCTTAGGGAGGCGGTAGTCCTTCATCCTGGAGATGTGCCCTGTCCAACGCAGCTGCATTCGCGGCAACATGGCCTCAATACTCGTAACTGCTGCCTGTTCAAGAACAGACGTATTGGTCACGTAATCTGTCCAGTGGATGTTTAGGATTGTACGGAGGCAGCGTTGATGGAAGCATTCTAGGAGTCATAAGAGGTGGCGGCAAATGACCCATGATTCAGATCCATATAAAAGAGTGGACAGTATGACTATTTATACTTTTGACAGAATTAACCAACATAAGGTGTGTTGAATGCAGGGCAGGTACTGATAAGATAAAACAGATATCTGTTGGTACTCTTGCTCTTACTCAGGCACATTTCCACTGTTTCTTATGCAAACACATCATAATTTAATGCATCACCTCTGCTTTTTAAACAAACATAAACATGTCCTCTGTCCTTTTAGGGAGCATAATGTGTGTTCTTAAGAATATGGGCCACAGGTTTTGAAAAGAAAATCTGCTTAGTGGCCCAGATATTCATAAAGCTGTTAGCAAATATAGAGAGATGAACAACAGATGTGCAGATGCAGTTAGGAGGAATTGTTACAGGCATGAGAGTTGTTTGTTGCTGGCATGTGCTCCCCTGCTCACTCACTCCACTTGCAGTGTGCCCTTTGTGAGGTATTTGCTGTTCTGTGCTTTTGTTTTTCTGGCAATGTCCTAGAGAATCCTGCTTTATGAGTGTTGTTGTTGAGTTGGGAATGAATCCTGTTCCCTTGGGTTCCATGGGGCTGGATGCATTTATTCTGCAGTCCTAGTAACAAGTGTTGTGGGGTGAAGGTCTTTGATACCAAAGCTAGTAAGAAAAGGAAGGAGGAGGAAAAGCAAAAAGGGTGTATCAAAGACTCCATCTACTTATTATAATCCTAGCTTGAGAACCACTGAGCTGGAACCTTCCCTAAACCTTGTCAGAGAGATTTCCTTGACAGAGCTACAGAAGCACCCAACACGTTGTGGGCACTTAGTTCCCCTGAGACTCAGGCAGTCTTTGGTGTCTAAAGGCACATACAGTATTTTAGCAATTTAACAAAACCAAAAAAAAACCCCAAACAAACAAACCCAAAAAACAACTAAACTCGGGACTTTTGTGATTTAATTGTTGATTAAATGTCTTTGTTCAAAGCACCAGCTCAGGGACTCATTATCCACTTAAAACCTCAAATCTTTTTCACTCTTAAGTGTTTGAGCCTAGACTAGCCCACAACCTTGTGTATGCAGTCAAGGTTCTTTAAATCATTTCTTAACCTCTATGTTCACCACATATTGTTTCTTTATGCCAACTTTATCTTCAGATAATAATCCTGACATACTCTGTTCGCAATCTTTGAGTGTTTGATGCAGAGAAACTTATTCTGAGCCATTCTTTCTCCTCATTGGCTTCTATATGGTTATTTATTAAATAGGTTATTTAACCTTATAAAAGTTAAATCATAGGAGAAAAAGTCTCTTCCATACTTAATGGACTTTGATGAGCCATAAATTTAGACTCACCTCATGCTTTCAATGTACTGGGAGTGAGGACTCATACAGACTGTGAGCCAAAAGTTTCCTTTGCCTGGATTAATAGTGATAGTAACATAAAGATCACCATTCAAAAAATAAACACTCTTAAAAGTGAGTCATCATACAGAATGCATATATTCCTATGAAATAACACTGAATCAGTTACTTCAGGCTCTATAAAATGGTATGGTTTTTTTTCAGAGACAGCCTCCAGACAGTATAAAGAATTCACTGAATTCCTCTGATCACAATTCTTTCCAGGAGCAAGTAATTTATTGTATTGTAAATCTAGCCACCTACCAGCAGTGAAAACCTGTGCTTAGAGGAATCTAGCTTTCTAAAGGACTAAAAAGCTGAGCTCGCATGCTAGCTTTGACAAGGGTAGACTATTAGCCCTTCTTTGGAATTAGACCGTATGATCAAATTTTGTTGTTGTTTAATTTGATGAAGCAAAATATAGCACAAAGATCGTGAAGCAAGTATGTTTAAGAATTAAACAAGCTGTAAATGTATTATAGGGTTTGATCAAAAGGCCTTTGAAGTCCATGGAGAGGAATGGTTTCTCAAACACAGCTTGAGAGAGAGGGAAAAGGAAAAATAGTGGAGAACTTCAGGAAAAGAAGAACAAAGAAAAAAAACAGAATAAAGGGATGGGCTAATCAGCATTATGTCACAGCTCTTCCTCTTTAATCCTCCTGTATGTTCACCACTATTCATATTATTTCTTTATGTATTCTCTGTGGTGAGGCCACAGCTAGAACCCTCGAAGAGAAGCTCCCTGGAAGCTTTCTTCTGGAAGAGAAGCTCCCTGAAGTGTTTGTCCAGCTGGCAGTAAGGTTCTTTTGTTGACACTAAATCTTGAAAGAAAGATCTGCTTTTCCCCTGCCTCAGACTGCCCTTGATGGCCTTTGCTTCTCTTGGGACCTGCTACTCTGTCAGTCCCCTCCCACAATTGTAGGCTCTTCATTCGTGTGCTGTTGTGCTGCAAAATCCCCCTTTTGTCCTCTTCTTTTTATGGATTCAATTGTGGCTCAGAAACAGAGAGAGCCAACCACAACCACTTTTTCCAGGAGTTCACAACCAATCTTAACATAATATGTTGGCACCAAAGAAATTAAATTCTTTTGAATGAGACTGAATAAAAATTAATGTGGATCTTATCTGTTAAAGTACTTTTCTGTTTATGGAATTGTTCTTCAAGTCTTTGCATGTTCTCAATTTGCCCTTCTTCCAAGCTCGAATTCAACCCAGGTGAACTATTACATTATGATCATCAAACTTTTACTTCAGTAAACTTTCTTCCTTGAAGCCAAAGTTGGTTCCGTGATTCAGCCCATTTTATTCTCAGCTCCAGTCAAAAGCACCGTGTCTTCTTAAAGTACATAGAATATATATATTTGTTCCAGTGTGAAGCCAGAGTCACTAATGATCATGGAATTGCTCATTGACAAGATGGGTGTTTGGAAGAGAAAGCACTATTTGGAAAATTGTGTTTTACTTCAGTAAATGCCCCATCAGGAGGCCAGGCTGCTAAGCCACTGGAAAAGTAGGGTACTGAGCAACAGAAAAGCTTTTGGAAGGCTAAGTGTGATCAGTCTATCTGACATTGAAGTCAGTAGATCAATAGGTCCCTGTACCTCTTCCCCAGAGAAACAGTTCTTTGCTGAAAAAATACCAAGTAAATGGTGAGAAACTGCATACTGCTGTGCCTGGGGTGAGACATTTTGTGGTTTTATTTTCTGGTTTTTTTGTGTTAAAGGCTCTAGGTGAGTGAGAAGATGTGTGGCACCACATTAATATGAAACAGTAATGGCAGGTGCAGTGATGGAAAAGGGACACTGGAACATCTTGTTTAAGAATATCAAAAGTCAAACATGATGTTGTTTACCACGCTGACTTCTGCTGTTCAGGCTGATCCCAGCATGGCCCACAAGCCAGCCTTGAGCCATGGCCCCCACGCTGCGTCTGTTGCCACCCCATATTCTCCATGGGAAGATCGCAAATCCTCTGCTTGCCCAGGCTCTTTCCCCAGCTTGTCCTTGGGTGTCTTACAACACTGAAAACACACCCACACGTCCGCTGGCATGCGTCCTCCAGAGGTGCGCCACAAACGGGGAATTTGGCCAGCAGCCACATTCACGTGGGTTTCGTGTCCTCTCCTCCCGCTCACACTGGAGCACACCTGAACCACTGGGGCATTACGGCTCACGTCTAGAAACTCAGGGCAGCAAAACATGGAGTTTCATTCACGTTTGGAGGAGTTTGGATTTTTTTAATCTGTTGTTCAAACATTCAGTGAACATTCATAAAGCCCATACTCTCAAAAGTATTTGCTATTTTTATTAATACATAACCCCAGTTCCTTTGTCATATGGGAAGTAAACTGCTTGGACAACCTAAATACTCAAATTGGGTTGGAGAAGGTTTTAATTAATTAATTTAATTAATTTCGTTAATCACACAGCCTGTTGCTGTTTGTGAGCTGAGGAATAAAAATGGCTGTTCTTAGCAATAAGACTGCACCTGTGCTTTTTGCTTTGAGACAGTTAAAAAAGGTGTTCTGTCCGTGTCTTGTAATATGTAATGAGAGATGTAGTTTTTATTAGGTTTTTGTCTTGCAGTTTAACACCATTAATATCTGGTATATAATTTTTTGGGGACACATACTTTACACTAGCAGGAGAATGGATTATGTGATTTATAGAGGCAAGTTAAAAGTTTGCAGTGAAAGGGGAATTCTGTGAATACGGTGGTATGCCCTGTTCTTATCTATCAAAGAAGGACAGAAATATCTGAATTTAAGACTGGATTAATGAATGCATGCACACAAGAAAAAAAGAAAAGAAAAAACTCCACACCCAACTTTTCAAGTACTTTCTCAGCAAAAACACCATAAAGCACTATAAAAAAATCCAAACCCATGTGTTTTACTCCAATGTACTGTAAAATTAATGTGGAAATTTGAAATCTGGTATAGTAAAAAAGTGGAAAAAATCCAGCGCAATTAATTTGAGAAGCATATTTTTAACTTTAAAAGATGGGAGATTTAATCTATAGTAGTCATATTTGAGAAATATATGTAGTGCTCATAAAAATCTTCAGGCTTCCGTCAGTGATATATAAACCTGTTGGGATACCTCCTCTGCAGCTTAAACAGTGGTAATCACTCTGAAATCAATGACCCAAACTCTGACAATTTGCAGGTCCGCCTGAGCTGATCTGTCATACCATAGGTACAGAATGGGCAATGGTAAGACTACTTCCCATGCAGGGCACTTGATTCTCCACCTTCATCAAAAGGGATTATTCCCACAATGGAGTCAAAAGAGATGATTAATCTGTGCACATTGTTTGCTCCAGGGTCTTTGTATTGTGGTCAGCAACCCATCAAAAACCTGAGTGGGACACGCCACCTCTTCTCCCCTTGGCTGTCAGGTAGCAACAACTTTTAGGCGCTACTCACCTGGCCCAGATTCACGCAGTAGCCTGGAGGTAAAAGAGACATAACCACTAATGAATCTGGAATTGTCTAGTTCCCACTTCTACACTTCAATTATACTTTTTAAGGCTATTTACCAAAATTACACAGTATTCTTTGAAGACAAAAGTTTCTGCTTTTCACAGGCATCATTCTTTATGTCCTCTCTTGGAAAATTGCAGGTGCATTATATAACGGCTATAGGTGTTATTTATTATTATCTCTACTAGGAAATCAATTGGCGCTGCAGAGGATAACAGCAAACACTTAAAACAAAGAGGAGATGATATTCTCCTGTGGTGATAGTGATGACACTGATAGACAGTAAATAGATGGTCAGAGAAACCCTACTGTTAGCCTGGCAGGATTGACCTTAAACAGCTATGTAGGCTCATATGCATTTTGCTTTCAGTCTGCCACCAAAGCAAAAGCAATGGGTGCAGTAGGCATGGAGGCTGCATGCCAGCCTCAAAATTGCATTTGCATCACTTTTGTTTGTGTTTAGAAAAAATGGTCTTGAGTCTGTTTGCTTGAGTAGTGAAGCAAGAATTTCATTATTTCAGTGTGAGGCTCTGGCCTGAAGTGGAATAGCAGCTGCTAGTCCTTCACTGTTTTTGCAAGCAAATAACAATACTAAAATATATCAAACTGTCTGACCTCTCTCCTGGTCCTCTGAAAATGTCGGCCACTGTGTCTGTTGAGTATCCCATGACCAAAAGCATGTGCCAAGACTCCACTGCACTCCTGGTTCCTGGTTTGGCCATTCAGTTTGTCCTTTTCATAGCTTTCAGTGCTGGTGGCAGGGATCTCTCCAAGAATTATCTTTACATAAAGTCCTACAAAGGTCACAGCAACACGATAGACTCTCTTTGCCTAACATAGTACAAATGCATCACGAGCCATAATACCTGACTAGGATGAAGCACAAGTCCTATCTGTGGCGAGTAGGAATCCCTTGGTATTTTCTGTAATAAAGATGCAATGCCCTAATTTAATTCCATCTTGGAAAATTACATTGTTTAGTCACATTTGCCGGTGCTATCACCAGGATGTAGCATTGTGCACTTACTGCTTTTACTGTTGCTAACAAACTGTTTAGCTGTCACACTGTTGGCTAGTGCTAAGAAAGAATTATCATGGACATTCACATATCTGTAAAATAAGTAGAGCTGATTCGACAAGCTCGTATCACACTGCAGAATTAATTGCATCTCAGAGAAAAATTAGGTTTCTCCTATATTTAGTATAGGCCTGAATCTACGTCCTCTGAATTCAGTAACAAACTGTGACTGATTCCAGGGCAAATCTGGTTCCAGTCCTTCATGAGCAGATGGACTTTGGATATCAGTGAGTGAAATTTGCACTGCATGTGTAAGATAGTATTGTCTTGCTGTGAGATCTAATAAACAGCTTTCTGTGACTTCTTCAGGTCCTAGCCTTGCCAATTTTAAAACCTTGTGTCAATGTTTTCTGCGGAGCAGCATTTTTGTTTTTGAGTAAAGCTAGCAACATTCATCTGAAAGACAATTAAAATGCAGTAGACTATTATAAATGCAAGATTGAATTACTGTCTTTTGGGGGAAATTTATCTGAGTGTGCCTGATGACATCCTTTAGAAAATAACACTCATCTAAAAAAGATATATTATCATTTGTACTGATAATCTACTATGTTAACGTTTGAAAATAGTTTAAATTAATTAAAAAAACAGTAGGGAGTCTGCATTTAAAGATCCAGTGGAGTATCCTTCAAAGTGACAGACATTTCTTTCTCATTGGTGTCTCAGATATGTTTACAGTCCATGGTATCAAAAAAAAAATGGAAAACGCATATGAAAGCCTAAAATGAAGAATGACTCAACACACTTAATTGAGATGACAACCAAAGTAACAGGTGTCAGAATAAGTATGTCGTAAAGCCAGTGAAAAATCAATTGAAATAAAGCAAATTTCACTCTGCCACTATTAAAATTAGATATAGGCAAGTTGAATGGTCCTTGTCCAACCACAGCTATGCAAAAGTCAAATTAGATTATACTACTCCACCTGCATGGTTAGCTAGTATGTTGCTAAATGGGATTTGTCTCTGATAACTATTCAGTTGTGGTCAGCACGTTTTAACAAATCTACCTTGATTTTCCATAACTGTATTTAAAGCACAGTAACATATGGCTGGGTAGACAAGGTTTCCGTTTGCACTTGAAGGCTTTGTGTTGTGTAGGGTGATTTTTATGACATAACCACTTCAACAAAAGCCCTGCAGAAGACACAATTACATTGGAGAGGGGCAAAGTGGTTTTGATGTTATGGCTTATATTGCTTGCCAAACTGGAATGCATTTTACAGGCAAAAAGGACTCTAATTATGTAGGAGGAGTTTACTGGCAGAACTCTACATGACAAAATTTTCAAGTGTAAAATGGGAGCTAGGTGCTTATTTTATTCATTGTGTCTTCTAACCACTTAACAGAGTATAATTTGTTTTCCAAAACCTCCCCTTCCCCAGCTATGCACTGGGTGTGATTCTTACCCAGTTCAGAAGTCAGCAGGAGGACGCCAGCCCACCTGAGAGGGAGGATCAGGCCTGCTCCTTTAGAGAAAGGCTGCACTATTGGCATTCCCCCACTAGCAGACGGTGGTATAACAAGAAAAGCAACACCCTGGGAAATACAAAAACATGCAAAAAATTAGTCCTTGTCCTACACTCTTCTCTGCATAACTCTGCCAGCTCTAACTTCCTTACTAATCAGTGTATGGGTACACGTGGGACAAAAGGGATTTAAGAACAGTGCGTGAGATGTTACCCGGACACCAAACAGGCTGCACGCTGCAGAGAGTACAGAGAGCAGGTTCTCCCTCACACCAGAGAGCTGCCACCTCTGGCTGCCATAACCAGCCACAGGAGACTTTTCTTGTCTGTGGTTGGGCTGGTGTGGCTAGACTGCATCTGCGTGATGCTGTGGGAGGAAGCCTTACCAGCATCGGTTGTTGAGAGCTCGACTCCTTCTTCCAATTCACAGTGCAGATGTGCCCAGGAAGGCTGGGCAAGAGGTCAGGTTTAAAGGATTACAGCAACTGGACATTACTGTACCTGCCTTTTGTTTTTTTGACTGTTGTCATCACTATTTTAATAAGCTCTGCATTTACCCTTTCCACTCCTCGCCAGCCAAAAGAATCCAACGTCAAGTCAGATGCAGAAACACCTGTTTTGTACTTTTTCTTGCATTTGGGTTGAAAAGGGCAAAGAAAAAAAAAATAAAGAGAGAGATGGAGAGAGAGAGAAAACTGTAAGATCACATTCCAGAAATATTTTGGAAATCCACAGGCTTAATGAGAGAAAAGAACTAAATGCATGAATGTTGTCACTGGCAAGCCATCTGGAACATGGAAGCAAAAAATGCTTTCAAAATCTTGAAAGTAAATGATCATGCAAGGCACAGATAGTTCTTGAGGCAAAAAGTGTTTAATTAGAGTGGGAAAAGTCTTTGTTCTAAGTAATTAAAGCTGAAATTCCACAGTAGATGAGAGAAATCCAACTTCCTTAAACATCTGCAAGGGTTCAGGCACATAAACCCACAAAAGGAGAGGTAGAGGAGGAGGCCAGACTGCCTGCTTAGGCAGCTCTGCTGAGACATTGCAAGGGCTGAGAAGTCGGTCCCTGCCCATGTAGGGTGATTCAAAGCACTCAAGCCAGGCTCACAGGCATTCCCGACAACCACAGAGTAGAATAAGCAGCCTCCAAAGTGTGATGAAAAATCCCACATGCTCACCAGGGAGCTGCCTTGAACTAGTTGGGCAGTCCTTACTCTCAGAGCTATTAATGGATTTTATATTAGATGGCATCTTTTTTACATAGGACACAAATAATCCTGGCATCAGGTACAACCAATGCAGCCAAAGGAAGGGTAAGCTCAAGGATCCTCACGAAACAGAGATTTTGAGGTATCAGTACTGATCATGCAGGACCACCCCTGGACATGCTCAGATACAGCACCACAAGCACATGGAGGACATCTCAAATCAGAGATTTACCAATCAAAGCCTTCATTTGGAGGTTGACAGGGCAATTGTGGGCATCACAGTTTTGGAATTTGGCATTGCCAGAAGGAACTGTTTAGGAGTGAGACTCCTCCATAATTTTGGAGGTCTAACTATCAAGATGTACACACTACAGAGACTGTTTTGCATGATAAAAGGTTTTAGATGATAAGGTTCAATCTCCTAAGTGAAAAAAACAAACAAACAAACAAAACCCTACAAAAAATCCTCAGTGTGCTAAAATGTTCTTTTTTCTTTTTCATTTGTTATGGGTACTACAAAGTCAGGTATTAATACTATAATCTTTTGAATCCAATTGTTTCCAATAAAATCCATACTTCACAACAAGTTTTGCTGAATGAAAGTCATGACTAAGCTTTCGATAATTCAGATGCTACTACAATTTTTAATAGCATTTTCCAGTTTAGTGCTTTCTCCCTTCTCTGTAATGGTTATCATTGTAAGATTACACCCAGGTTCCCAACAAGAGGATTTCTTATCACCCGGAGCTTTCCTATGGAGACACTCATCAGTATTAGCAACCATTTTTTGAATTATATTTTTGACACAATTATACAGCTACCAAGTGCACTGTATTTCTCCTCATTAACAAGCACACTGATGTTTACTAAAATTTGTTTCATTTGGTTTATGGACATGAGAGGACACTGTCAAAAGCTGTATCTTTTCTCAGTGCTGGCCAAGCCAAAGCTTTAAGATTCCGTTCCAACTTCTCACCAGCATGTGGGAATAGATTCATCATCATCTGCACAGAAGCCTAAACCATTTCCTCCTAGCTCATTATTTTAAAAGGGCTTTCCACAAGTGGAAGTGTGATTACCTAGGACTATGTAGTGAAAGCTAGTCAACTAAAGCAGGTATCAAATGGTATGAAAAATACACAGATGGTTACCAGGAATCTTTCTTTCCTGGTGGAACAGAAGAGCTAATTTATATGTTAGCAAACAGCAAGTCATCTCACTACTCTCTGAAGAAAAAAGACAAATGTTGAATCTTATCAAAGATACTGCAGCAACATTTCTGACCCTCAGGAAAGAGTTAAAACTACCCAAGGGTAGCTGAAAACCAGCCAATTACAGTTTACTCTGATCAGAAAGTGCTCTTTTGGAGATCTCTACAGGGGCAGAGGACTGCAGTGCCTGTCACCCTTTTGAGTTTGGACCTTACACAAAATGCAGCCTTGTCCTTTTACTTCTGCTCCTGTGAAAGTCATGGAAGTGTTTGTAAGAAAATGTTTTCTTTTCCACTTGTGATAGAGCCTTACTATATCAGCTGAAATTGCCTGCATGTTCTAAAGTTATAAGCATCATCCCGCTAGAGATGTGTTCTTGAATGTTAAATTTAGGCTAATTGGAGGCATATCCTTTAATTTAGCAAGCCGAGGTTACTAATACAGATCAAGAGCTAAAAATTAACTGTGGAGCTGATGTATGCTAAATGCTTAAGTGATATCTTAACCTATAATTATACAAGTTCTGTTAATAGTGAATAATTCACATCTTCAGGGATTTCAATAGTCTAATGGGCTGTAGTTATTTTGAATTTACATTATGGTTGCTAGGTTTCATTAAAATGAGCAAAAGGCTGTATAGCATAGCAGAGGAAAATTGGTGTTTGAAGTTATCACCCAGAAATCAAAACATGAAATTTAAATTAGAAGGTGTCCAAGCAACACCAAAGCTGCACGCTGATAATGAAAATAGGAAGACAGTGAGTTTGCAGGGAATATTAAAGGGAGATGGCACTACTAGCAAACATGCTCTGTAACAGCAATACCTTAAATTCTGCAGTACTGTATGTAAGGAGCCCAAAACATATTACAACTAAGCCTTACAATTACGATTAAGCCTTGCTATGTTCTTCTGAATTATTTAAATTTTGTTATCACTGATTTGCAGGTGGCAGGCTGAGGCACAAAAAAGCACATGGCTTATCTGGAGTCATGCGATGACTCAGTAGGATGCGAGAGCCACAGCTGGGTGGCTGCAGCCTCCCCGCTGACGGGTACAGTTACACCACACCATGGCTTTAGAGGCTCAGACAGCCCCCTCCACCAGTGGCTGCTGCCAGTTTCAGCCTCATACCACAGTCCTCAGGTGGACTGAGACACGTGCCTTTGGGAGATGTACTGTACACCGTACCACTCAAAGCAACATGGGTTAAGGCTCGTGCTTTCCGAAGAGCCAAAGGGAGTCGTCGTTCACACGGGTCGCTGCGGACATCTGACTTGCAAGGCAGTCCCACAAACACATCAGCACGACGGCAAGGATGGCGTTATCATGGAGGGGAGGGACAGCAGGAACTTGGAATGACCACCTTCAGCCAGTGCTGCCACCAAAGAAAGTGCTGTGTAGCCAGCCGGGGGCACATGTGTTTCTACAGACCTGCAATACACTTTTGGGGGGCCACGGTGTACATCTCCCAAACTCAAATGACAGCTAATGGCCTCCTCTGAGCCAAGCCCACCCAGGCTTTGAGAGTAAGTCTAGGTTTTGCTGACTCAAGACTTAAACCTGTCAGTGTGACTCATTGCTCCTAGTCACAGTGATGTGGTTTCTCCCAGCTCCTGCTCTTCTGAGCCATACTGTATGCAAATGAACTATTTCTGGAACAAGAGGAATAAATTAGATTACTTGATAGATAATAAAAATACCACGTAAGTTAAAAGGAATGAGCAGCTCTTGTTACAATTTGGTGGAAGTCAAGCTGTCTGACGTGTTTTGATATCTAAATTTGAGTTTAAATTTCATTTTAATTCTTCTGGAGTGTACTGTAAATATAGAATGTCTCTGTTTCTTATGAGCAGAGTAACAACTAAAATAAATGTTCTTTTCTACCTAAAGATTAGCTATTTCCTTAACATTCAGTTAGTTGTTCTTGCTACTCTATCTAAATTCAAGCTTAAATTCCACATTTGTATATCATTTCAGTTTCTTAATCTAAATTTAAGTATCTGAATTTCTCAAAAAAGGCAGAAATACTGCAGTGTTTTGCTATTGCTCTTTTGGAGTTTGGAGGGGGGGGTGTTTTTGTTTGATATTTTGTTGGAGTTTTTTTAACCTAAACTGCAGTTTCCATATTAGTGAATAAGCCCTGAGATAAAAAGTTATAACTAAGTAGTTGTTTCTTTTACAAAATAGGTCTTCCCAACAGCTCCTTTTTATTTTATTCTGAATCAAAGTAACATCTTACATCTCAGTCTGAAATACATGTATCCATTTTGCAATGTGTTGCTAAATCTCTCTAATTTACATAAGAAGCAACAGCAAAACTCCACGTAAGTTGTGTTAGTTAAATTATTATTATTATGTAATTACATAATGAAGAAATAGCAAATTCAAACTCTTAAAATGCTGATCATGAAGTATATTAAATTATAGCATTGCCTCAACTGCAGGGCAGGTATGCTCAGCGGCACACCCTCCGTCATGCAGACGATGGGATAAACCAGAGCACAACACAGCTCTTCTCTGGGAAACTGAAGGAGATATTGCAGGCCTCTGCTGTGTCCTGCAACCAGGACTAGAGCTGCTTTAGGGCTTATGTTTGTAGCTCTTAGAAGAAGCAACACCTAGTGATTCACAGTAAATAACCCATTTCACTAAGTGATCCAGAAAATTGATGTGCTTCTGTGGGAAGGTTCACTCAGAAATTGCAAGTAAATAGAAATCCTTCCCAAGCCAACTTTTACATGCTGCAGATGATGGGGAGTCAGCAGGGTCAGATTTGGCTCAGGAACGTGTGCTATAGACATCAGTGACTGCAAGGCCTGAAGCCCCTGTAGCCTTGCCCTCTGAGCTGAGTACCACATCAACCTCCCAGTAGTCCAACAAGACACTTTACCTACCAGAATCACATACTTTAATAATTCATTGGTTGAAAACCACTTTCAGATTGATAGATTCCTTGTTACTGCAGTCATGTTAAACAAGAACAACACAAATCAATAAAAATCATCAAATAATTAAGCATCTTCAGTCACTTAACACCCATTGCAACTGCCATTAGCAAGAGGTTTGAGGGCAGTTCATAAATCTCTTTAGCATGTTATAAATTCCCTATAGAGCACTTAGATGCCCCAGCTACGGTGATAAATGCTGCACACACTCCAATCCTGTCCCTGTACTATTAACTGTAATAGTTTCACATTTAAAAATTGTGTCCTGGGAGTATGGCTGAGGACACAGCACACTAGAGATGCGTTAGCAAGAAGAGACATGGATGGTCAGAGCACGCAGGAAACCAGACCATGACTCACCACATAACCCTGAGGAACTTATTTACCTTCTCATTTCAAGTGTAAACCTCTGTGATAAATGCATATCAAAATTTAATCACTTCATGGGCTTTTATGTAGTCTGATTAATAATATTTAGAGAGCACTTGGAGATCCCTAGATAGAGGTTGGGGGTTTTTGTCAGTTTGTCATTACTGCCTTCAGAGCTTTAATCTCTTGTGTCAGTCCCTCAATTTAGAGGAGTTCTTTCTAATGCTCTGCATGCACTTTGTGAAACTGACTGCTGGTGTCAAATGCCAGCATATTCACAGGGCGTAAACCATCTGGTTTTGCTGAAACTAAATATTCCCATGTTTACTGAGGAAAAGAGATACAGACACTTTCAGTTCTTGCAGCTGTTCCTTCCTGGGAAACAGGAGGAGAAGATTTTTTTCTCTCCAAAGCAGAGGAATAGTAAGCTTGATTGACATTCTACAAACTGCAGATCCTGCAGGGCCAAATTATTTACCTTGTTTTGCTTCAGAAGTTCTTCCCCCCTTCCTCACTTGGGTGTAACGCCTCAGCAGGTGTTGTGTATTTCTGATAGTTTGTGGGCAGTAGGACAGGCTGTCAGGGGAACTGAGATTGTATCACATGCCAATAAATATAATCAAAACAACAACAACAACAAAACAACAACCAAAAAAACCCCTCTTCTCACACTTTTAAATAGTTCTGACATGGAGAGATGAAGTAACCTGTGACACAAACCTCTGATTATGTCTCACCTTGTCCTTATTTTGCATGTGGCTCCCGAAGGGCTCTCTCCTGCCTTTCAGGCAGTGCTTATCTTGCCCAGGCTCTCTAACCCAACTGGGAGCTGTCAGGATAGGGCAGGGGGAGCTGCTCTTTTCAAAAAAATAAGATTTTCAAGTCACACTTACTGGATTGAAATATTTATTCTATTTTTTTTTTAACTGTTTGAGCACTGGTTCTTGACATCAACAATTTCTTGTTTTAATTCCAAATACAGGAACATCTAGACCTGTCCTGTCCTGCCCTGCCTTTTAAGTATGCATAAAAGGCAATGATGGTGTAACTACATTTACAGCAATTAAGGGTCTGTATTAATCTACAAAAAAACCCCTTGTTTTTCAAAAAATACTATTACCAAAGTTTTGATTAGTACAGCACACATATTTGTGTATCAACCAAAGATCTCATCATGTGTTTCAAATAATAGCTACATCAAGAGATACGGACCAGCACTACTGCTGAATGATTGGGGCATTCACGTGACATAGATCCATAATCGAGTCCCTGGCCCAGCGGACATTTAATTGTTTATACAAAGTGTTTCAGCTCCAAACAGTGATACCAAGAGAGCCGGTATGGATGCAGCAGTTCAGAAGAAGATACACTCTTCTCTGTCTATCTTAGGTATGTGCCTTCAAACCCAAACTACTGGCTAGTTTGGGACTCTCCTCCTTCTTTTATTTCTCAGGAATGTTGAGAAAGTCTTGGTTTTTATCCCAGTGTAGAAGATAATTATTTATTTTTACATCTTAAAAGGATATAACCCAAACCAACTATTTACCCAGTTTCAGTGCAAATACTGACAAATGATAAAGGGTCATAAAGTACTATGGAGTAGTTATGTTGGGTTTTCTTCACCTGTCTATGAATCTAAACTTTTGGGACAAAATAGGGATAATTTATCTGCAGTCTTTGTTTATTTTGAGATTACCTTGATACAGTTTCCTGCCATTTCTGGCTACAGAAACAGGATCTGTAAGTATTTTTGTAAACAAACCTCCTAAGAAAATACATTGGTGATTTGGATCAGTAATTTTTTCTTCAAGTAAGAAACTGGAGAACAACACTGAGGAGGCAGCAGTGGTTCAGCTAATGCTGCCCAGGGAAAAACTACTCCTAATTGCATGCTGGAAGACTAACCACATAGCTCCTACTGGCCTCTCCCTCCCATCCACACCAGAATTGCAGCCAGCCCTGAGTTACAGTTTGCAAAGGTTATAAAGTACATTAGAAACAAGCTATAGTGATGGGATAATGTTGTAAAATACTGCTATGTCTAGAAGGTAACTGATGACAGACCTAGGAGGGCAATGTAGCTGAGGCCATGGTTTTTGAAATTTACAATAGTAAATAACTTAAAAGTGCATGTGGTACACTAAATTTAAAGTGCAGTGAATAACAGAAGTACTGCCTAAACCAACGTAAGGTTACTAGGAAGAGTAGGTAACAGAGAGATGCTGAGTCAGTGCTCTGTAGCTGGGGAAGCAACTGTCTCAAATTCACAGCAGCAGACAAAGTGAGAACTCATGTCTAGAGAGCCACAGTTTAGGGAATGACATTAACTAACATAATTGTTTTACCATCTTCTTTAGAAATTTCTGTCTTGCACAGCTGATAAATTCAGCAGAAGAACACTGCAAATTAGAGGACACCTTGAGACAGCATGTGGACAAGGAGAGGAAAGGTGACACGTGGCGTGTTTAGGGTAAATGAGTCTGAGACCACATAGGGCAAAGTTAAAAGCAAAGCCATGTTGGTGGATATGAGAGGAAACTTCAAAATAACTGAAAGGCAATTTAGAAAGGTGAGCACTATTAATGGGATTTTGACAGAGGCATCAGTGATGCTCAGCTGCTCTTGCTACTTTAATTGCCAGTTAGGTATCTTTGGCCTGTATCTGTGTGCCATATATTGCCAAAAATTACTAAACATCTCCCCTTGATCAAAGAAAATGCATTCATTCCACATTAACTGTTTCTTTCTGAATCACAGAAGACAATGAGCCTCATTCTCTGATCTTTTAATTCTGTTTACTGTACTTGGATTATGCCAACATGAAAAACGGGACCTGTCAAGTTTTACCCACTGAGGGAGAAACTCATGTACTTGTTTCCCTGTTCAAGCTATGAAGAAAGGGGAGGCAAACTTTACAGGGTTATGCACCACAGAGAGGTGACCTTCCAACCGCGTGACGACCCACATACAGCTGGGGAGTAACTGTCACCCAGCCATGTTCCCAATAAAATAAGACACTGGCACAGAATCTACAAGGAAATTAGTGAGGTATTTTTTGTAGCTTGTTCTGTTTCACAGCATCTCTACTAATTAAATTATTTTGTTGTTTTGATATGCTGCTGAATTGTTTCTGGAACATGCTGGCATGCCTAGTAAAAACAGTTGTTAGGGAATTATGTTTTGCTCAGTCTATCTGAAACTTTAGCATCTTCTGGAGTTTTGGAAAACATATTAATTGTATTGTTATGCCACAGTAAAAGATAATTTCATATCCCCATTTAATTGTCAATGCAGAACATTCTCTGATAATATAATTATGTCTCAACCTGATGTTGTGATGGCTTAAAATAACCCTCAGGGCAGTTCGGTTGTGTGAAACGAAACTGGGACAACTTCTAAAAGCTCAGGAAGGACTGCGGATCTATTAGTTTTGGCAGCAGTAAAGTAGCTGGGATAAGGAAGATCCTTTTAAAAGACGAATAATTATTTTTCTTACTTAAGAAAAAATGAAAGAAAAATATTTTAAGATCTCCTTTTTTTTTTTATTTAGATCACAGAATTTGAAAAATAAGAAAGAATGGCTGTATGTGCTTTCAGCAGATGAAATTACATTTCCATGTATCCTGCCTACCTGTGTAAGTATTTCAAAAGGGTGTTCTTTTGCTTGACTGTCTGGACACCTGGCATCATCTGATGTCTAATCATAGACCCACCTTGTCCTAATTGCTTTTGTTTTGCTCATACTCCTTTTATTCTAATCAAGAGATAAAAACCTGGGTTTCAAAATTATGTAAGGTGACAGGATTTTGCTGGCTTGTACGCACTGATGAAAAAAATTCAAGTTCAAGCTCACAGAGAAAAGTTTCTCTCCATCGACATCTATATTTAGGCATACAAAGAAGTGGTCTGGTTTTTTCTGGAACATCTGCACTTTGTTACTTTGCCAACATTTGTGCGCTGTCCCAGCTCACAGTAACTTTTCACCACCTCCATTTTAAAGCACTTTTCCGTCTATCCAAGGCAAGCATCTGTTGACAGAAGCATGTAAACATGTCTTCAGAGAGCTCGTCTTAAGTAAAAAAANGTTTTGTGTTTGTGTCTTAAAAAAAAAAAAAAAAAAAAAGGTTCAGAAATCACCAAAAAAGTACTCTTAGCAGATCTAGCCGCGATGAAACGCGAACCAGAGCGGTTACGAGGGTTTTTTTCTGACAACTGCGCTAGAAAGCAGCACAACTCGTCACTCCGCTCGTGACAGAATTTTTTTAATCAACCGCCAGGTTTCACAGGCGCAGTCCCAGCACAGGAAGGGGTGACACGCAGCCTCCTGTGACCGGTTTCCTTGCCTTTTGCCCGTGGCGGGGGCTGCCACCGCCACCGCCCCCGGCGGCTCCCGGGACACCCGCGGGGACGCGGCACCCACCCGGAGAGGGCGGGAGCGGC